>JAQIXN010001773.1:0-15569 GCA_034698145.1 Proisotoma minuta
CCCCAACCCCCACATTCAATATACAAAAACTTTATCAACCCAACTGGTAACAGTTGGGATTTTGCTCACATCAACTATATTAACTTTATGTCACTTGTCGTCAATTTGAGGGATGTTGAGTTGGACAGGAAATGATGACAGCTGAAGCCCATGAAAAGAAAGTAGAGCTGGAGAAAGTTTCCATCCTCTACTCATATCTCTCCTTTCACTCGCCTAATTTGCAAACCGAGTCTGGAATAAAAAATAACACAAAACTGCTATTAGACTAATTGGACTGGATATTAATGAATGATTAAAATAATTTTCAAGGGCACAAAACGTAAGTGAAAGGATGGGAGTGGAGAGTGAAAGCAGACATTCGTTGGATGTTGGAAATTGAGACAAATCAGATGTAGCCAACTTCAACTACCCTACACTTTATTATGTAGAGAAAACTAAATTTTATATTATTTCTACACAATCGACATGGAATAAGTTGCAATAATCCATAAAAGACATTAAAATAAGTTTCCTAATATTTTTTTATCGAAAAAAATGAATGGTGCAACGATGGCCTCCGAGTTGAAGACTTTGGAACATGTCACTTTAAAGGTTCGTTTCCTATCCTTTAGATAAGGGCTTATTTATAATAATTTTCAAACATTTTAGGTTCCATATGAGATTCTGAACAAAAAGTTCCGAGCAGCACAAAAGGTGTTGGATCGAGAAGCTGCTTATGTGGCGCAATCGGGGTGTGAAATCGAAAAGCTGTTGGCTGACCTTCCGCCAATATCCATATCCCCCACAGAAGGACCCCTTTCCAATGGGGAGCCGCCCTCAAGGGACGAGGAACTCATGGACTCTTCTGACACTGGGACAAAGCTAGAGGACATCAGCGAGAGCAACAGCACGACGTCCCTTATGGAAAATACCACTACAACTATGGACGAAGGATCTGCTTCAATTAATGCCAATGCTAATGACAGAAACCCAAAGGGGAGGGAAGTGGCAAAATTGTTGGGGGTTTTAGCCGACCGACTTGGATCTCTGAAGAGGAAGGCTGGGGAAAGTATTCAGGATGAGATGGAAGCTGCTCGAGGGGTCAAGCAAAGGGTTGAACATTTAAAAAGTGTGGCAATCCCTACAGACGTCATAACCCCACCCTTGAGTTACGGAAGAAGTAATAGGGACTCGAAGGAAAAGCAATGGAAAAGGGTCAGATTGAATAGAATGTTGGTCGACCATTTGCTAAGGGATGGGATGTACGACACGGCTAAAATGCTCGCAGAAGACTTGAGCATTACGGATTTAACTAATGTTGAAGTATGACATTGTTTATATTTATTTTCGATTGTTTCTTCGTTTTGTATAATTAATTGTTATTTTGTGTATGTAGGTATTTTGGGCTGCAAAGGAAGTTGAAGAATCTCTTGAACGCCATGAAACTGGGAGAATGGTTGCATGGTGTTACGAAAATAAATCCAAACTCCGCAAAATCAAATCTACATTGGAATTGGAAATTAGAGTACAGGAATTTGTGGAATTAGTTCGTATTGGGAAAAGAGGCGAAGCAGTCAAACATGCCAGGAAATATTTGGCAGATTCAGAACCAGAACATATTGCTGCGGTCAAAAAGTGTATGGGATTGTTGGCGTTTCCAATTACTACGAGTAAGCTTATTCATTAATACTTCTTCATTGTTTGTGCATTATTTTTTCCCAATAGCCCTTTTACCGTACGCTGATCTTTTAAGCCCTGATCGTTGGAAACATTTGGTTACTCATTTTCGTCAAGAACATGCTCGACTTTACCAACTATCGTCAACTTCTGTACTCGGAGCAGTTGTTCAAGCTGGCCTAGCTTCATTAAAAACTCCACAATGCTATCGGACCACCACAAAGAATCCAAATTGTCCCGTCTGCACTGACCCATTGTCAACTCTTGCAAATAATTTGCCATTTGCTCATTGTGCACATAGTCAACTTGTTTGTGCCATTTCAGGAGAACCACTGAATGAGAATAATCCACCATTGGTTTTGCCTTCTGGATTCGTTTATGGGACAAAGTCATTGCAAGAAATGGCTAGAACCAATGGGGGCAAAGTTATCTGCCCTCGTTCTTCCAAAGTTTTCAACTTTTCCGACGCTGAGAAAGTTTATGTTATGTAAATTAGTATTTTTTTTATTTAAAAAGGAGCCTGACAGTCAAGCCTTATAATAACATTGCTTCCGATTTTATGTCATTACATGAAGTTTTTTTTACTTGCTTAATAATAATATATATATATAAAAAAGACAGAACTATGCAATTTTGTGAGAGGATGTGGAGATGAGATGATCAATGACAATTGACAATTAGCCATGAAATTTGTAATTATGTAAATGTTTTTAAAAGCACAATAAATCATTTTGCCTAATGCTAGATTTCTTTCGGGGTTTACTTTTCTATCCGTTTATTTTTTAACTCTTTAATTTTGACAATTTCTCACAGTATTATTTTTAGCCGATTGTTATTCGTTGCATTGTTTTTATTGTCGAGGGCTCACATGAACTTTCATCTAAAGGTACCTATTAAGGTCAGCGACAAGGGAGAAGGACATGAGTTTTTTCGTGTAGTAGTAATTGCACTTTTGTTTTCTTTGGGTGCACGTGCATTTTGTAAACGAATCTGTGCATGGAACAAGTGTACATATTTTTTAGCACAATAATTATAATACTTGGCTGCTTCTAAAGATTGAAATATTTCTTTTAAACAATTTAAGCACTATTGACTAGAATTCCATTTATAGACAAGCTCCTTAAAATTATATTTACAATTTTAAATCAATTCAATTCTTTCTGTTCTCCAGGAACTCCTACTCATTTACTCGTACATTTTGGATTCTCGTAAGATTGGCTAAAAAATTACCTCGCAAGCGATTGAATTACAGCAATGGTGAATTCGTCAGTGGAAGCCTGTCCACCTAAATCTTTTGTTAGAATTTTCCCTGACTTGATGGTTTTCTCCAAAGCTTTCATAATCATTGCTCCGTGATATTGAAGATTGACATGATTTAGCATTTTAGCAGCCATTACAATATATGCAGTTGGATTTGCAACATTCTTTCCCACAGCTTCAGCATAAGTATGTCTTGCTCCAGGCTCGTATACCACACAGTTTGGAGAATAACTGCTTCCAGCCACAACTCCAGCACCTCCCACAAGGCCAGCACCAATATTGTCCAAAATTGAGCCATACAGATTTCCCATAACAAGGACGTCAAATTGGTGAGGATTTGAAACCATTTGCATAGTACAGTTGTCAATAATCATAGAATCAAATTGAATTTTAGGGTACAGTTTGGCAATCTGTAAAGAATCGAAACACCAAATTAGCATAGCATAGAAGAAAACCAAATTAAATAAGTTATCTATTCTCACATCTTGGCAGCATCTCAAAAATAGGCCGTCTCCCAATTTCATAATGTTTGCCTTGTGTACAGCCGTGACCTTCTTTCGTCCATGTTTTGTAGCATAGTCAAAAGCAAACTTTGCAATTCTTCTTGATTTTTCTTCAGTTACAATCTTGTAACATTCAACAACTCCAGGAACTGTTTCATGTTCCATTGCTGAGTATTCACCTTCCGTCTGTTCTCTGATCATGACGACATCAATGTTCTTATGCCTCGTCTTAATTCCAGGAAGGCTCTTAATGTGTACGACATTGGCAAACAGGTCAAGCTCTGATCTAAACCTGTAATTAGTTGACGAAAGATCCCCAGTGACGGGACTGGCTAAAATTCCTTTCAAACACACGGCATTCTTCGTCACGCTGTTCACAACGTCTTCAAGCTTTGCACTCAGTAGTCGTTGGACATCGGATAAAAAGTATGTTTCAAAATCAACCGGTGCTCCTGAGGCCTGTCGTTAAAGGAAAATTATTTTTCATCAAATAATTAGTAGAATTACCTTTACAACTTCTTGCATAGAGAACATCATTTCACTACCGACGCCATCCCCAGGGATAAGGGTACATGTCGTCTTCCCCTCAGGCTTTGACACTGGAGCTTGCTGTTAAAATATATTTAATAATCCACAAATAAATTAGAAACTGGAGGACATTGAGCTTACAATGGCAAAGTTTCTCGAGTTGGCAGCAGCGCCCAATATGCGCAGACCAGAGTTGTGAATTGGCAAAGCGGTGCATGATCGTGACCTGAATACCTGCAAATAACTCATATTTCATTATGCTTTAGTTTGAGAGCAGGCATACGGAAATGTGTTGTTATTATTGTACCTTGTTAACAGCACTCAAAACAGGGCGAAAGTTACCAGCTGCGGTCGCCATTTTCCAATTGGGCGACAAGAAGCGGCGCAAAACAACAAGGGTCCAAGCAAACAACTAATTAGTAGCTAAGTATTAATAGCTTGCAGATTTTTTGCAAAAGCTGATTCCACTCCTCGCGCTCTCACGCCCTCATACACCGTGCATTGGCTCTTATGCAAAAAATACAAGCTTGATGATAACTTATCATTGATAAGGTACGAAAATTTTACAATTCACCATTTATTATTATTTTTTTGCCAATTTTTATAAAACATTATTAATTTCCTGTGAAAAACAGAAAGTTGAATTTAGTTGTGATTTAGATTTATAGGTAGATTTCTTGGATTTTCTAGACTTGCAGCAATAATTACAAAATGATTTTTCTAATAATTATTAGTTATAAATTAAATATAGCATTGCAAATTAAACAAAGTCATCATCATCTTCAGCCATTTCTTTGGCAAGTTCCAAATCTTGTTGTTCGCGTTCTCGCCGCTCTTCAGCAGATTCCAAATCTTTGTTGTAGCTTTTTGGAGGGTAACGCATGGCTTTAACACTTTGGTTGTGGATATTCAAACAGAAGGTGATTCGCTGATGGAAAGCAAGTTGAGGTTCTTGAGTACAGTAAACATCCGTTCGCTCTTTTGAAGCCATAAAACCTCCATCGTGGTCAATTGCAGCTTCAATCACACTATCACGAATAGCCTAGAGAAAAGAAGAGAAAATTATTAAATAACACTCAATTACATTCAAGTCCTACAAAATTAACCTTTGCTACAATGAATTCAGCATCTTCAGGAGCATCAAGAGCCAGCTTCTTTGAAATGTCACTCAATGCAATTCTTGAGTAGCTAGAACTAATGGCTCGCAGTCCAGTTTTGATTACATTGTGACGAAGACGTTGAATCAATATAAAAGTTCTGTCCTCTTGAAACTGTTTCTGGTATTCTTCAAGTACTTTAATGAACATGCTTAAATTTCCAAGACGGACAGCTAAAATTTCATTAAATACATTAAAATCCCCCCAAAAAAAACTATAACAAATGCCAATTTTTGTATGTATAATAAATTATAATACCTTGTGTCAGTTGGAAATATGGTGCAAGAGAACGCTTTAGATGAGCTTGATGAAATATTGATCTTTCTGGAATATCTCCAAGAAGAAGCTCAACAGTAACCAGCAACTTTTGAACAGTTTGCTTAAATCCAACAGCAGAATGTTGAGGAGCTTTACGTAAAGCTTGAAGCAAATGCTTTTGGGCATTTGAATAATCCAATTGCACAGCCTTTATTCTTCCCAAATAGTAAAGATAACGAGCGAGTTCATTGTTGCTTGCCATTGTTTCTGGATAGGTGCTCTTTGACACCAATTTATCAGCCTAAGAAAACAAACCAAATACCAAATTAAAAAGATCTAGTACATATATTCGCAAAAAATAAATATTTTTTTATGAAAATTACCTGATCATACAAGTTGTAATGCAAATAATTTCGCAACAAGCAATTAATTAAGACAGCTTGTCCCTCATAATCATTCCTCAAAGTTGCAGTCCTTAATTTTTGATGCAGAGTTGATCGAATCTTGTCCAATTTGTTGTCAAGTTCGTAAGCCCTTGAGTAGTAAAAATAGCATCTAGCTGCTATCAAGTCCAGTGTGCGCCTATTCTGGTTTTTCACTTTGGACATAATTTGATTTGCACAGTCAACAGCTTTCGCCGTCTTTCCACTATCTAGTAAATAAATAAGGACCAAAAGGTGAACATATACATCAATCTCAGGGATGGGCCCTTTTGTTCGTCCAGATTTTGGGGACGGGGCAGATTTCTGGTCCGCAGCATCAATGTCCATTGACTGAAAGTAAATTTAAAGTTTTATAAATAATTGTAATTTAAGACATATGGGGGGCTGTTTAGTTATTTATACCTCAGACAGATAACTCAAGAGTAGATCCTTTTTCTCCATGTCCATTTTGAAGTAGCCAACAATGATCTTTCTTAGGACGGTGGGATTCAACTTCCGTCTTGTATTTGGAAGACATCGCAAAGTTCTCAGAGTGAAACGAACGTCCCTTCCGTAAACGGCCTTCTCCAACTGTTTCACCTGCTCTCGAATGTCTACAACACACATTAAGTGTACTGTTAGTAATCAAACAATTAAAATTTGTTTGTATGATTTACCTTCAACAGTTAAAATGTCGGGATCTTTTTTTACTTCTTCCGTGATCGCAGGGGTTCCATTCTTTGTCGCGTCCACGTCCACCATTTCCACATCCGTTGATTCCACCATCTTCCCAAGTTTTCCTAAAACGATTCCAAAATTTTGGAAGTTTTTCCGATAATGGATAAAATTTAGTTGGCAGAAATGAAGATGAATGACAAGCAAAAAGCCAATTTTAGAATTTGAATTTCAGACTAAAAATTTTGAGGCGGTAAAACCAAATCTCGATGAATTTTTAATGTCCATTATTATAAAACTTGGACTAATTATGTCGAATTATTCAGGGACTACTTTTTGCTGACAAATCACGAAGGGTAGTGTTGATTAAAGGGTAAGGCTTTGATAAGATTTACACACAATAAAACGATCATTTGCTTAGTCTTGGCCATTTTTACTTGACTTCTTAATATAATAATTTTATATTAGACAAAGAGACGAATCAAAAGAAAAAATGACGACGAGTAATTGTTGACACCCCAAGGCAATTATCTTGAATTGACCAGTGATTAAGTGATGGATATCGAAGCTATCGAAGATACGGACAGTTTTAGCGAATTAAACTATGGTCCAATCACTGGAAGTGGATTTCCTCTCAATCAAGAGCCTATAATAATCAGAGGGTGTGGAAGCATTACAGTTTTCGGCCTGCACAACAAATTCAAAGCGGACTTTCCCCCAACACTTTTGGCCCGAGTGGCCCCCGAAGAATTTAAGGGCACTGTAGAAAAGGTCAACTCCATTCTTGGGAAAGCTCTCCCTCTGCAGATGAAGTGGGCCTTGTTCGCCTGCTTTTGTTGTTGCTGTACTTTGGGTAAAAATATATCAATCAATCTCATGCAAATGATGGTTTTAATTTCTTTTAAATAAATATTTATAGGATGCAGTTTCTGGCCTGTGATTTGTTTGAGTAAGAAAACAAAGCTATCTGTGGAAAAGCTGCTTGAATGGGAAAACTCGCACTTGTATAGAAGACTTGGCTTGAAATGGAAACTTGCTCAGTTGCATCTTGACAATTCAGCAATGCTGGAATATGTGCTGATTATTGAGTAAGCTATCATAATCAATTCAACATGTGTAATTAGTATTGTTTATTTCTCTATTTAAGGTTCGTGCCTAAATTCCAGATTTACGTTCCTGATTAGAATTGAATTGGTGCTTCGTTCAAATCAAATCAGACACATCAAATCAGAATTTATAGTTATTAAAAGGAACAAACGTGATCTTAGTGTATAAGCCGAGTGATTTTAATTTGCACAGTGCCTGTGAATTTGTTACCGTATTAGTCATAGCTCAAAACCGCTTAAAATAACTTATATTGTATTCGCAATAACCAAAAATGGAAGGTGTTCTACGTTTGCAGACACCATTTGAATCTCAGCTACGTGATTTAATTTTAAGAGAAGAAATCAATCAGCCACTAATATTTAGAGGAATTCATAACAATTGGGACCCCTGCAAAATGACGTTGGATGATTGGGCAGACTTATTTAAAGATGAGAAGTTAACTGTGAGATATGGGAAACAGCGTTGGAATCGAATTGTAAAAGAAAAAAAACACAAATAGTATTGCCTTTTTTAAACTTTTTTTCTTGACTTTAAAATTTGTAAAATTTCAGCAACCACAATGGGAGTCAGAGTGTGGAAAGGCAGAATTGAAATGGAAAGAAATTATCCAATGGAACAATGGTGACTATCAATTTTTACCTCAGGATGGGACACGAGATGATATTTGGATTTATTATGACTATCGCTATTTACCCGACGTTTTCCATTTCAATTCTACCAAGGACGAAAGAAAAAGAGATTTCCTCAAGGTATACTATACGATTTTAAACTTTAGATTAAATTTCATTATCAAAATTCTCTACAGATCATCACATTGAATGAAAGTTTAAAGAAAAAATTCTGCTGGAGCAAACTTGGATTCCCTGATAGAAACAGCGATCATTCTACTTTATGGATTGGAACAAAAGGATCATACACTCCCACTCATTATGACACTTACAGCTGCAATCTCGTTTGTCAAGTTTATGGAAGAAAAAAATGGACCTTATTTCCTCCAACTGACACAGAACATTTGCTTCCCACGCGCATTCCTTATGAAGAATCAAGTGTCTACAGCAAAATTAACTTTGCTTCTAAAAAGCGATTGACCAGTCATACTCAAGGCTAGTAATAATAATAATTATTAGACATATTGGCATTTAAAAAAAATGAAATTGTATATTTTAACAATTTATTTAGATTTGGAAAAATGTAGTCCATATCAAATCATTTTGGAAGCCGGCGACTGTTTATTTCTTCCTCAGAAATGGTGGCATTTTGTTCAATCTGAAGATTTTAGCATTAGTGTAAATACTTGGATTGAGTTGGTGAGCTCACTAATCAGTTAATGAGTTTACATACATTGTTAAAACTTTACAATATACTTTTAGCCCGGTGATCATTCTGCAAGACTGGAAGAATCAATTCTTCGCTCAATTACAAGCACAGTTGTTAACATGTCATTTCCAGCTGCAGCAGAAAATATATTGAACCCAAATGAAGTAATTAACAAACTTTTTTAAATGGTTAAATCAGGATAATAAATATCAAGTGTTCTTATTAATTGCTTATATAGATGGACGTGGCAGATATGAGTGAATCAGATTTAAATGAATTGCTTCAAGCTGCTTCATCTACTTACATTGAAAGCCAGAGTTCTAAAATTCTTAATCAGCAATGTGATAATGAGGAAAAAGAAACATTAGAAGGAACTTCATCGACAAGCCCTCTAAAAAAGAAAGCGAAACGATGCGCATTTACTCTTGTTGATTTCCTTGTACGATATCCCTCAATTGTGGAAACCCTGCCTTTGGTGGACTACAAAATTCTTTGTAGTCCTCCAGAACCAGGAGAAAATGAGGAAGCAAAAGAAGATGCCAGTCGTGATTTAGTCTCGTCCCGATCTCCTACGTATTTAGAGCACCTTATAAATGCTATCGGAAATCCGTCAATTCTGAAAGGAATTTCGGAAGAATTTCTTAAACTAGTTACCCAACACCCCCCAAAATAGGCCCTAAAAGATTTTCTACATGATGTAAATGTAAATTTATGTTATGGTAGAAATAATGTGCAATTGTATTATATAATAATATTGTTACTGTTGCTTTTGGTGTTGTACTCATGCATACTGGCCGTATTATTAATAAGATATATAGTTTACGACAATCGATAAAAGCATTTTAGTCAATTAGTCAGTAATATTAAGTAATTAGTTAATTTAATCAATCTGATAAAACAAACTGTGCTCTTCTTCTGCCTACTCTACTTACATTGTATTATAAAATTATAATGATTACAGCTTTTTGAAACTATCAATGAAAACAACTACGCACTATTTGGAAATTATTATTATTATTATTGTTTGTGTATTAGGTGAACCATTTAGATGGAAATTATATAATGTTTGTTGATTATTTATTCAGTTTTTGATATCGGAATTATTATCCTTACTTTTTGATTGACCAGCATTTTCTTATATATTTATAAAAATGTGGATATTGTTTTGTATTTGTAAAATGTGACAAAATAAAGCAAAAACTTAATCAGATTTCTTCTTCGTCAAAGCATTTCTTTATTATAAAACTCTTAAAATATTGAATCAGAAGAAGGCACAAATAATTGAGCTACTAAATATTATTTTCAGCATACGCTATTATAATTTTTCACTAAATTAACCAAACAGTTATTTTGGCAGGCTTGTTTTCCTGAACGAATATTTCCATTGTATGTATTATATGACTTTTATTAATTAGTAATCTAACAAAAAAGACGTAAAATGAGCAAATTCTTTCAATCAACTCTGCAAAAGGTACTCGTAAAGCTTGCACTTCATTCTTCGTACATTTTAAAAATTTACTCGGCCTGGTTGATCGTCCAATGCTTTATCCTCTTTCTTTCTACTTTAACTACATTTAATAATAATAATATAATGATAATAAATTTTAATTAAGGAACTTATTGCTCGATGTAAATTCGGAACATTTCAATACTTTCAATCATTTTTGACACGAATTTGATTATCAGATAAATTACTCATCAGTCCATTTACTCAGAATTCACTACCATCAATAAAATTGTTTTACTTTATACTTTTAATAGCTGCAGTTATTTGCACGGTTTGTTTAAAAAAAAAACAATTAAAAACATCATTCGATAGAATGTAAAAAGAGCTTTTAGTTTTATGAAAAGAGTTTGGAATTACAGCAACCGGACAATAATACTGATTTGTTTTATCAAATGGAATTATAGAAAAGTATGAAATGTATTGTTAGTGAAAGATTGGAATTTTTTCAACAGTCTTGATTAATGGATAAATTACGTTGATTGTTGTTTTTGAATTTATGTATAAATAAATGTCACTTGCCCGTAAAAACCTAATTCACACATCACACACACAGTTAGTGACAGTTAGTCGGAAGACATCATAAAAGTAAAGCAATTACCATTAGTCTAAAGTCTAATCCTTTAGTAAAGGAGCTTTACAAATATTTTTACAATGTCATGTAAAGATATGGCAAATTTGGGACGTTTCTTGTTACATAAAATTAATAATTATTAATAAGCAGACACGACATTAAAACTATATATAAGTATTAATATGCTGTAAGCTAAAATGCAAGCAAGTCAATAATATTTATTACTTTGTAAGATATTTTTGTCTTGAATAGGTGAGTGGTTATTATTGCCATCCTGTGATATGTCGACCCGTAGATTTCAACATAAGTTTTGTTTGTTAATAATTCTGAGGTACGTAGTATATTAATAAGATTCTAAAATAAGCCATAGCTTTTGATTTTTCTTTGTAGTACGCAAACCAATTTAGCTCCATGTAATTAAGCTTTTAAAATTCCAAAATTAATTTATGGACTGTTTGAAGATTTTGGATGCAAAATTAAGCCGGTTGAACATAATTTGCAGGAAGCATTCCTCTGGCCTTTGATCGCAAATTGGTTCCTGTAAGCCATCCTTCATCAATCTGTTTTAAAAAAAAATATTATTAATTCGTCAATTTGTTTTAGCAAGTAGCAACCAAAAAAACACCAAAACTTACGGGAGTGCAATCCACAATCAAATCTCCTTCAAGGAAGCTTAATTCATCCACATCTTGTGCCTCGTAATCATAAAGTGCTCGATATCGAACTCCTTTAAAATTGAAAATATTAATTGAAAAAATATGTCTAGTTTTATTCTATATTAATTACGTAGTAAAGTAATAACTATCAAACTTACCAGTGTATTGTGGCTGTGGAGGAGGTTGTTGATGATGCTTTTGTTGCATCTGCTGTTGTTGTATATGAGCTGGTGACTGAGGCTGCTGTTGATAGGGATTGCCCCCTCCATACGAGCCCCCCATTCTCCCGTGTTGCTATTTTTTTTTTTTAAATATTAGCTTAAGCAATTTTAGACTATGTTAAGCAAAATGTTTTTGATACCTGAGCTCTTTGTTGCTCTGCAGATCCATAATAGTTGTTCATTGGATCATAATCAGCAATTGAGCCAACTTTCTTTGAAGCATTGGCATTCACTGGTCCACCATCAGAAGTGTAAATGACATTTGCCTGACCACGAGATGAATATGGTGAAGGATTATACTGTTGTTGTTGCTGTTGTTGTGGGGGTGGCGTATTGTAATGTCCTGGAGACTGATGATGAGTCTGTTGCTGCTGTTGTGGGGGTGGTACCTGGTGATGATAAGGATCACGCTGTTGTTGCTGCTGCTGACCATGTCCATGATGATGCTGTGAGTTGTTTACAGCAGAAATCGGGACATGAGAAGACTGCGTATGTTGAGGTTGACGAGAATAGCTCTGTTGTTGGTGATGTGCCTGTTGAGAGTTGTAATTTTGCTGTTGGTGAAGCTGATGCCCAACTGAATTGGCGGATGAAGTAGTGTGTCCACTAGTTGGCAAGGATGACAATTCGTCCATGTATGACGAAGGGCTTCTTTGAGGAACTCCATTTTTATTTTTTGTAACTTCTCCATCACCTTCCCCACTCAAAGTTCGTTTCTGTTCCATCAATGCTTTCTTTTCCAAATCTCCATGATATGTAACGTTACTGATTATCTTGCTATTTTGTTTGATTCTCATTAGCTCTGGATCATCCGTAACTTGAGTAAACTTTCCTTTTGTCTTCTCAAATTCAGCATGATAAACAGCCTAATAACGGTAAAAATAAAATCATTACTTTATAACAATTAGTCACATTATCTGCCTTTTGTTATAATTTACATTGGATTGAATCTTTGTATTTTCTTGAATCCTTTTAAACTCGGGCGTATCGGCAACCGTTGTAGCTTTTGCTTTAGGTACATGGCTGCAAAAATACGTTGGTAGGCTTTTACTTTATATATGAAATATTTATGTTTTACAAATATACTCACGCTTCGCAATACGGCATTTTATCAAATCCCTTGTACGTTTTCATGTTTAGCGTCATCCCACATTCATTACACTTGAAGCACCCTTTGTGCCAGATCTAAGGAAAGTGAAACATGTTAAAATTAATAATGCACTTCCGATTTGTTAAAAAACCTACTTTGTCTAGGCACTTGAGTTCTTCCAACGGATAAACCGTTTTTTGACACTTGGCACAACTTTTGTTCATCTTGTTTAAACCTTTTTTTCAGAAAAATAACAATCAGTGGCACCGGTAATTTTGTCAATTAATTAGAGTCAGCTCCTCTCGATTTCTATTGTCGTTTTTTCAAAAATCTGCAAAGTAAAATTAAATCAATTAAATGAATGGAAAAATTGGCAAAATTACAAATTATTATTATGTTGGCAAATAATTTGCTGGCTCGTCAAAGTAACTCATAACGGAACATTAATTTTGGCACCAGTTGATTGCATAACTTTCTTGATAAGTAATAATACTCTACAATTCTACGCGAGATTGATTTATAAAGTATGAGATAAAAATTTCAAAGCCTACAGACAGGTCACGGTCACGTTTGAAAATAATATAAAACTTCTTTCACTCGTAGATAAACGGTTCAAAAAAATGTAATCTGTGACTGGATATGATAAGCTTGCAATCAAAAATCACATAAATAATATACAAAACCTGTCCCTACTTAATTTTACGCTTGTAAAAAATCAACGACAATACCAATACCAATTCATTCATGAATTTTTTACCGATTTAAGGGACAATAAACGACGTATTTTATGATAACTAACCAAAAGGCTGTTGGCTCAGCTTTTACATCTTCATTAAAATTAACTGCAACTATCAAACCACTTAATTACGCCTAAAGAATAAACCACAGAGTAGAATTTTATACAGACTAAAGCCAAATGTGTATCTGGCATCAATTTCCCATAAAAATTATTGGATTTTTTCTGTTGCTGGATAAATAAACAGACGGAGGCTGTTGCTGGTTTGTGCGGTTAAGCGACTCACTTTAAAAGGGAAAGGGTTGACGTTTTAAGGCTACGCCGCTTAAATAACTTTGATGATGCGGATCCACTTTTTTGAGCTGTTAAAATAATTCCCAAGATCCCATTTGACAATGCACATTGAGGATTTGTGTTGTGGCGGATGATGGAGAGACTCCAACCACCACTCTTACTTTTAACACAAACCAACCAAGCTTTAAATCCCCTGCCAAAGCAAAATTAAGTCACTTTAAATGCTAAAAGGGACGTCCCAGGTGACGAAGGGCCCCAAGGGACACAACAATTAATATAAATTATTGGAATTGCAAAAATTAGGAGTCCTATAATAGGACAAGGTTTGAACTTCCCGTCTTCCATTCAAAAGGTCATTCTAAAAAACAGAAATCTTTTTATTCGACATTTACAATTCGTAGCTCCAACTGCTCAGTCATTAATTAAAAGCAACAATAATTAACGAAATAATTATTGAGGACGACATTATGGCGGAAGTGGAGGTTAACTGCGGCGACCAACGATTTGAAATTAGTAAGGAGACACTTAAATACGCAATGCAAGAAATTAAAAAGGTAGCCATTTATTATATAGCTTAAATTGGATGATTTTAACAATTGGTAATTTTAAATTAATTTTTATTGTTTTGTGATAGGCCTATGACCGGACCAGAAAGAAACGTGTCAAAGTTTTGGAATATATCGTTCATCAACTAAATGGTGTTATTCCCCAGCCCCATGAAATTGAAAAGGTAGTTGAAAAACAAAATAAGTGGCATTTAAAAAATATTAGATTCACAATTTTCAGACTGATGACACAGAAAAGATTGTAGAATTTTTGACCCCACTCACAGATGTGATAATCGAAGTCTGCAAACTTCTTCTTGACCTAACTGACCAAAATATGAAAGCTGCTGAGAAGCTTTCATATGAAACTTCAACATTGACTAATATTCTAGAGGTATAGAAAATACAATCTTCAAAGGACTTTTTACAATTAAAATTTTTATAGTCACTCTTCGTTCAAGTAAGATCTTGGTGTTATGAGCATTATGCGGAAGAGGATGAGGAAGGTGAAAACCCAGGTCCAAAGACGTCAGTTGAATTTGTGGAACGGACATCCATACCCCTTACCAAAATCTTAGAGTGTCTTGTGCAATGTAATAGTTCGTGGCGTTGTGCAGAAATCTTTAAAACAGCAATAACCATCATTTTAAACGATTGGGCAGCAGGAGTTGCAAAAGGAGTATCGGATATGCTAAAAAAATGGAGTCAATCAGTTACCAGAACCATGTAAAATAAAATCCATGCATCAAAATTTTTATATATATTATAAAACATTGTGATTTCTTGTAGGGAGCAATTTGGAAAAAACATTTTCAAGTGTGGGGATTTTTCCTGTCAATATTTTCAAATTATTACTATTCAACAATGGTTATTTTGGGTTGGACATCAATCAGGGCGAAAGTTTATTAATTCAATATTCCATTCTGTTGACCCTGATGTACGGAAATTATTGATTGACAATAATCACGTTGACTTTGATTACGTATGTACTTTTACAATGATTTTATAAATTATTATTTTACTCAACAATTAAGACAATAAGAAAGTGTTATTTCTTTGCAGGTGG
>JAQIXN010001774.1:0-15564 GCA_034698145.1 Proisotoma minuta
TATGTAAAATTAAAAATTATGCAATATCGGTTTTTAGCCTATTTTTTCAAATTCGACCCCCAGCATTTCTAAACGAGCGGTTTGAACCCTATCGTTTCACAGACAGATATGACATAATTAAAGTTTTACAGAATTTTAAAGTTCAGTACATAAAGATAAAATGGCTAAAAATAAAATGAGTAAAAACTTTTTTTATTAGTTATTGTAATTTCTAAAATAACAGAATAAAAAACAAAACTATAGTTCGCTATGCATATGAGTAATTGTTGGGTGAGCAATTTTGTGAGCTTTCTTCAATTTTCCTGATTCTTTTCTCCGTTGACAAGAAGAGCAACTTCCGCTTCCGAGCTCCACTGTGAAGGATTTTCCATATTCCGTCTCCTCTCCCATTTTCACAAAACTTGGCTTGCGTCTGAAAAAATGAATATTTTAACAATTTAGTAATGTGAACGAGATCTGAAGGTTATAACTAAGGGACCGATCTTCAAGCTTGAAATGTGGCCCATCGAGGCTGCAAATCAAGATTCAGGTTGCTTGCTTGGTTTTGACCAACGAGAATTAATGAGAAAACAGACGAACAGACATAAGAACGGCTCAATATGGTACTTAGAGTCTAACTCACGCTCGTTCTTCTTCATTAAAATCTGGAACAGGGGCGTTTTTATCAATTGTTACGTAAATGGATGATCGTGGTTGAATTAGGCATCGAAGGGATGCCAAAGTGTGGAAATTTAACTTGAAATACTTTCGCGATTTTTCTCCCAAAGCTCGAGGTTTGATGATGACTCTCTGAAAGCAGAAAAACTAATATTAATCAATTTTCTTAAAACTTTCGACTTTGGAACAAGTAAAATTAGAAAATTTAGTAACATTCAAACTTAAACTATTCTTACGTAGTTAAACCAATATTCTTCTTCGTCCTCTTCCTCCAGTTGTTCCAAAATCATTTGGACTTGCAAGAACTTTGAAACATAACTCGGTTCTGGGCTGTAATTGAGCTGAAAACTTGAATTGCTCCGAGATTTGAAACGAATCGTGAAATTTAGTGGAGAGCTATGGCTTAGGGTGTAATACTTTGGCTTTTGGGACAGAGAATGATTAACGCTGAGACTGGAAGTCTGAAAACAGAAGAAGGAAATAGTTGTTAAATTAATTATATTGGTGCTGGGGAGGCAGTTTACTATTTCGACAATTTCATAACGAATACGATCTGGAAGTTTCAAAGCCAAATACCTGACAGGGTTGAAGAAGAAAGTTTCCAAGCTTTTTATTCAGTCCTGGGAGCACATTTTGGGGCTGAAAAGCGGAGATGAATTCAGAAGGATGGACACTTTTTGGCAACAGTCGCATTCCAAGTCGACGACTGTAGTTGGCGAATTGGGAACTGGAAAGTATTTCAGGGGGAAGACTCAAATATCGGGGTGGATACAGCAGCTCTGAAATATGTATATTTAAAAAAAAATTATTCGATAGCCTGTAAATCTATGTTTAAAGTCAACTTAAAATTTAAAGCAAATGATATGATTAAAGCGATTCAACACGTGTCGTAAAGCCAATAATTTTTTGTACGTGGGTGTTGACTCCGATCAAACTCAAAACTTGGTACAACTGCCAACTGTTCCTCCAACAGACTGAGGTCAAATTTCATGGGCACGAGGGCAAAGGGCAAAGAAGAGTTCGCCATCGATTTATAAAATTTGTCGTCCAGCCCTAAATGGAAATTATTCTCCGAATCCAAAAGTCCCAGATTTCCGGATGACGCTAAAAATAAAATTAAAATGGAAAGTTTGGGAGTTATAATCTGAGTAATTTTTCATTGGAAACTTACAATAAGCGAGTGTAGAGTTGAGACCGAGTTTGCAAAATTTTCCCATGAAATAATGTTTTCGAAGGTCACGTTTCTTGTGGCGGATAAAACCGTGGACGTAAAATGATGCGGAAGTGAAATTCTTTCCTAAAAATTGTTTAGTAGAAAGAACATTTTTGCTGAACAAACATCAACACTTAAACAACATAAAAAGCGTTGAAAATGTCAATCGAAATAACTTTAAAAACGCAATTTCACTTTTACCCATATCACTAGAATACCAAACGTTGCATTGATCCCAGACCAAAATGGAATGCTCTTCTCCGATTCTTTCAACTTGGAGGGTCCCGAAAACCTTAAATTTGGGCCTTTGGATTTGGTCCGTTCTATTTCGTTTCAAGACTCCAGAAGATATTGAAATAGTGGTCAAAGCTGCCTAGATTTTAATAAAAACGAGGAAAGCTAATAATCACCTTTTCAAAGCATTTGCTTACATAATTCTTAGTCCCATGAACAATTAACAAAGCTCCTTCATCAGGAAATGACAAAACTCCATGCAGAAAATTGCTTTCCGGCCCAAATAAAGGAGTAAGTAATCGAAAATTTTGTCCTGAATCCTCCGAAATGTAAATCCTGTAATTTTTATTATTATTTTTTTTTTCACTTTTCTGAAAAATGATTAACCTAAAATCGTTAAAATATTCACGATAAGCTACTACATTTTCGGAATTTGGACATTTACAGCAATATTGGGTCAAAATCCGATTAATTGGCGAAGAAATTCCTGGAAAAAGTAAAGCTCTTATTTAGATGCAATTAAATTTAATCTGGTATTAAGGTCAATTCAAATGATTTAAAATTTTACCTTTCGCCAACTGATACTTGAGCGGATTTAAAGGCTTCTCTCCAATTTTTGCATACGCCATCTCAAGACCATGAATTCGAAGCAAGGAATTGGAACCAGAATTTTCATTTTCTAGAACAATAAGAAGGGCATCATATACAAAGCTGAAATCTGTAGCTAAAAATTCTTGTGGCGTTCCCTTTTCCAAAAACAACGATGCAGGAAACGTCAATGGAGGACTGTAAGTCGCCATAAGTCGATAAGGGCCCCATGTCAAGTAGAGATAATCGCTGGAAAGAAAGACGAAGTCAATTTTTAAGATTTCAACACATTTTGTGCCACATACTATGCATAAGCCCTTAGTTCTATGCCGGCGTAAGATTCGGCGCAGCGATTTATGATGAATTTTGCTCTGGCTTTGCTCCATTTTACCTTTGGAAATTAAAATAATTGTTGATTATTGAATTAATTTGGAAAATTTGATGATAATAAAAATTACCAGAGGAAATTTTGGGTCGGGGATTGTCACGTTTCCTGAAATTAATGGGAGAAATGGACGAATTTTTAATTGCATGCACTGTTTGAAACAATTATAAATGTTTTGAAACGGTCAGAGACAATTACATGCATTTTGAAAAAAAATTCTTACAAGTGAAAGCAATTTTGGACAATTGTAAAGTTTTGTCAACTAATTAGTTGATGAATTTAGTAATGAAGTTTTACCAGGCCACTCCACTAATTGTACATCTGCAGCGGCCCAAAGACTGTAGTTTGCTGACGTTGAGCGCTCGTTGTTTTCATACCAAAAATGCGGATTGTAAAGTCCCTTAAGGGCCAGTGGCTTGGCGTTGAATGCTATCACTTCCTCACGTTTCAAGGACAGCCTGTCGCAATTTTTAGAAAATAGCAATTATTATCAATTGGCGAAATGAAAATTTTTCAACTACCGTTGGTTTATGACCGAATTGGATTGACCCAGAGTCAGAAGCAAGGTCAAACGACACAACAACAGGATTTGGGACATCAAGGACATGGTCACTTGTCACTTGTTGCGAAAAAAGACAAAAGATGTTGACTTTCTCACCTTTTCAGATACATCAGCGCGAGTTGAAATATCGGTTTTCCGGCTGATTGTTTTTTTACGGTTTTCGACAAACTTTCGCCGTGATGTCGAATAGAGGTTTGTAAAATTAATTAATACTCATAATTAAATCAAATTATAATTAATTTACAACCTGCGATAGACCCCAACGACGACGAGATGGAGATAGACTCCAGCTCAGCAATGACTTTCGATCGCGACGACGTCTCCAGTCTTGTTGACCTGGATGACGCCATTTCCATCGTCAGCCTGACCCCTATGGCCATGACAGCTTCACCGCAAAAGTCCCGACGCCGAGCCTTGGCTCAAACTTCAGAACTATCTACTTCTACGCATACAAATGCAAACGCCGACGACGAGGGCCCTGTCCCAGATGAAAAAATTCGGCTGGCGACAGAAAAATATTTAAAGGGTACGTCGAAAGGCACAAAGCATACAATTTACATTGTAGTGAATTTGCAGGTGAATTGAGTGCAACAGAATTTGCATCGTCAATGGAAGAATTTGATCGCTGGAAGACTGACGGGCCGTCCCTTGTTCTCCTTAATCCGGACGAGGAGATGATAACCCTAGATGACGTTGTCAGTCCCAATGTCCCTGAACCTCAAAAGCCATCAACGGATCCTTCGGAAAAGGAAGCTAGGTCACTGCGAGGCGATTTTTTTGAAACTGGCGACGCAACAGCGACTTTTAGTTTGGGACGTAGAAAGAAAATGCCCCCAACAGTCAAATCCATGATGGGAGAAGCTCATGTACGGTATGCAAGAGGAGATTTGGCAGGTATTTGGATTTTAGGATAATTTTGCAAGCTTTTGGAACTTTAAAGTGATATTTGCATGTAATTATAAAAGTTCTCAGAGTAATTTTCTTCAAATTTAAAGTTTTTTTTACTCTTTTGAATAATATTTCAGACATTTGCATAAAATTTATCGTTTTTTTATCAATTTTTTGAACTAAAGTTTTCATGTTTCTAATTTCCAGGTGCGGAATCCCTGTGTAAAGAGATAATAAAGGAGCAGCCGACGTACAAGGACCCTTTTCACACCCTCGCCATGATTTACGAGAGTCAGGCAGATGAAAAAGGGAGCGTCCATCTAAAGAAGAAGGCCCTTCAATTTTTTCTCATTAGTGGACTCCTTGAGCCTAAAAGTTTCGAAGAATGGCCGCGATTAGGGGAATGGTCTGTGACAGAAGGGAACCTGGCCCAGGCCATCATGTGCTACAAGTTAGTTTTGCCAATTTTTGAAAATAAAAAAATATATCTGTTCTCTGAAAAGTTAACTAATAAAATTATCTTCCAGAAAAGCAATAATATCCGACCCCCAAAACACCAAATGTTACATCCGTCTAGCGGAACTGCTGGCTGAACTAGGAGACACGAGAGGAGCCCTTAAAGGCTACGAACGTCTCCTTCGTCTTTCTTCATCCGATGGCCCTCTCTTTTTATCTGTCGCCAAGAAGGTCGCAGGGCTTCATTTTGCCGCTGGCAAAGTTGAGTTGGCTTACGACTCGCTGAACGAAGCCGCAGCTAAATTTCCCTCCTTAATTTCGACCGTAGAACTAAATCTGTTGACGGAAGTATGCATCTCACTCCAAAAATGGGGAAAAGGACTCAAGTTTTTCAAACGTTTTGGGAACGTGCGTTTTTCACCACCGCTTCCCGAAAAAAGTGGTTTTTCGTTGCTAAATGATCCAAACAGGTATCAATTTTTAACGAATTGATGAGATGAAAATCATATTTTTCCCCATTTTTCTGTTTTAAATATTTTTTCAAATCCAAAATTTTGGTTCACTTGACTATAGCTGACTATAGTTGACTATAGCTTAAAGTTTGTAGAAACATTTTCTTGGAAAAACTTTTGTCTTTTTAGTGATGATAGTTTTCACGGTTTTAGATTCTTATAAATAGAGAAATAATGTATAATTTAATGATATTTTTTTACTTTGTAAATCTGTACGTACAAAGATCCATTTTTTACAATTATTATTATCCTCAGGACGTGCTCTTATCCAGCCGACCTCCACCCTGACCTTGTCCAGAAGCTTGCTGTGATTCTGATCCATTTGAAGGCGTTTGGGATGGCCGAGGAAATTGTGGCAACACTCCAAAGCACTGAAACTCTCGACACTTTTGGGATCCAACTGTTTGAAATAGGCGAAGCCTATTTGGGGGAGGGACAATTCGTTTGCGCCTTTGATCTCTTTGAGCAGCTGGTAGTCGATGAAAAGTATGATAAGGTGAGAAAAGTCGAAATATTGCCAATTTGGACCAATGATGAAATATGCCAAGTTGACGGAAATTCTCCCAAGATCACGAAAATATTGCTAAAATGACTAAAACTGTCATTTACAAATTACAACGATCTCGCCGATACATTATTTGTAACATTTTAACAAATTTTATTCATTTTCAGGCCGAGATCTGGCTGCGCTACGCCGAATGTCTCTTTCTGTTAAATCGTTTGGAAGATAGCGCGGACGCTTATGAGCGAGTGATAACTTTGGCCCCAGGGCACAAAATGGCGAGACTGAATTTATCTCTCATTCTACAAAAACTTGGGCGTTATGAGGGAGCCCTCCAGAGCCTCAATCAACGTTGGTTTCTTTTTTATTAAATTTATTGATATGAATGCCTATTTTTTTAATAGTTCTGAAATCTAAGTTAAATTTAAAAGTGCTAATGTGTTAAAATACTAAATTAGCTTATGTCGTCACTTAATTTATTGCAGATGACATGGAAGAGATAATAGATCAAGATCTGCTTGTTGAAAAATGCAACATTCTTCTAGCTCGGAATAGAATCCCTGAATTTTACGAAACGGCCCTCCAACTGTTTAGTCGTCACTGTCCTGAAATCAGAGATTATGATGAAGCTCATGGTAAATAGATGTGCTGATTTTTCACATTTTTCTTGAAAACTAACACATTATAAAAAATCTCAGCGCTCGTAATAACATCTCAAACAAACCAAATGATTCCTGGACTGGCTTCTTTGCGCCTTCGCAAATCGGATAATTACAATGCAGATTTGTCGCGAATAGACGAAGTAACCTCTGAACTGGATCGATCTCCAAAAGACGCCACCTCAGAATTCAAAGTTTATCTTTCCCTTTACAAATTGATGCTGGAGAGAAATCGGCCGGATTTACTGTCGCGACTTTCATACACTGTTTGGGCTTCCGCGCTCCTCTCGCGTGACCGGAGAATGAAGCGGGAGATGGATATTCAGGTTAGGAGCTGTTAGCTAATTTTTATTTTTGGTTAAACATATTGTTTTTAAATTGAAGGTAGCACTAGCCACAATTCTGAACGGTGACGGTGAACTGGCTCATATCCACGTCCGTTCTTTGATGATCACTTACGGCCTTTCGTCCATGATGCTTGCAATTGTCTCTTTAGCAATGAAAAAGTGTGGCCACAGCCGATTTGTGCGTCAGTGCCTTCGGTTGTTAATGAAACGACCCGGTGACACGCGACTCATGATGCTCAGCGCCCATTCTAGTTTCATGAATGGAACTTATCGGTAAATGGTTTAAAATTTTAAAGAATATTTAAAACTTTGACATTGTTTCTAACAGTTTGGCAAATCCATTCGTTTTTGCCATGCTTCTAAACTTTTTAAGATATTTTACATTTATAACTGGAAAACAAAATTTTCCAAATACTTATCTCAACAACTTTATTGTTGTTAACAGTTGTACACAACACTGAATCCGAATATCCCAAAAAGTTTAGCAAATGTTAAACATTTTTCTTTTTGCAGATACGCTCTAATGGAATATTTCGCTCTGCTCCAACACCGACCAGAAGACCCCCTAATTCATCTGATGATTGCGACAACACTCATTCATATCGCCACCCAGCGCGCCAATCACAGCCGTAGTCAGCTCACAATCCAAGCGGTAGCTTTTATCAATTCCTATGCAAAATTAAGGGGGGATTGTCAAGAAACGGCTTACAACTTGGGAAGGTTCTATCATTATATAGGTGGGGTATTTATTTCTGAACGTTTTGAAGTGAAAAAAGTGATTTTTTGGGGGGGAATCTTAAAACGATTGAAATATTAAGATAAATAAGATATTTTATTTTATTTTGGATGATATTTGGAGTTTCCTCATTTAACTATTTCCGAAAAAAATATTTTTGCTTTCATGCAATTTTTCTAATTATTTCGCCCAGAATAATTATTACAATTCCTATAAAAGTTTTGACATTTTCCGTCTTGTAACATCAACCGTTGATCAATTTAAGGCGTTTTTCGTTAAAACCTACCAAAAAGTTTATAAGGTTTTCTACCTCAAATTAATGACTAATTTCCATACCCTCAGGTTTTACAAAAGAAGCCCTCCACTACTATAAAAAGGCGCTGACCACTACCCCTGTAAATGACTTTAGCTTTATGTCAGACCCAGCCTACAACATCAACGATCTCCGCAGAGAAATCGGATTCAACATTGGACAAATTTATAAAGCAGCAAACTGCTGGGGACTCGCTAAAAAATATATTCATCGATATTGCGTCGTTTAATTTTTACTTAGGTTTTATTGTTAATCCGTCGGTTTATTTAAAACGTTTAAATTGAGAATAACAAAGTAAATATTAAAAATGCGTAATTCGTTCCTAAATCTATTTTTTTAAACTAATTGTGTTTCTTCTCCGAAAGGTCTATTTCGTCAACAGTTTCTCGAGCAGTTAGTATAGAATATTTGTGGATTTTCCTCAAATGTGTTCTTAACCTTTGCTTAGACTTGAAAGCAGATTCACATTCACAGCAGCCGTAGGGGTCACCCTCTAAAAATAATCAAAACTTGAATGAAATTTGACCTCAAATTATCATTATCATGGGGAAAGAAACATGCTGCGAATGGAAATTCGTTTGCAGAGTTGCTTCAACCCATCTTAAATATCTTAAATTAAATATCTTACTGATGTGGCTAGCAGAGTGAAGTCTTCTCTCGGATGAAGTAACAAAAGCCATTTTGCATTTTTTGTATTCGCATTTGTAGGGTCGCTCTTTTGTATGGAAGCGCATAATGTGATCATCCCGATTTAATCGGATAGTGAAAGATTTCTTGCATTTCTTCTCTGTGCAGAGGTATGATGGGGCTAAAATTTATAAAATATTCTAAATTAGCGTTTAATAATAAAACAATACCGATCCAACCAGAATAAAATAGACAGAATGACGAGATAAATTGGCACATATTTTCAGATGGGTAAAAAAAAAACTGAGAGACAGAAAGACACAAAAAGATGAGAGATAATTCAAACCATAAACAATAAAACTCACGTTGATATCCCTCCGTATGAGACTTTTTAATATGCGACAGCATGTGACCCTTTTGGCTGTAAGTCTTCTCGCAATGTGGGCATTGATGTCGCGTCTTTTCATGGACGGCTTGAACATGAATCTTAACTAAAACATTCGTAGAAAAATTTTTGCCGCATCGATCACACACAAAATCCCGCTTGTTGTTGTGTATAACCATCTTGTGTTTATCTAAACTTCCCTTTCGCGCAAAAGTGGCGTCGCACAGATCACATCCAAATGACTTGAGTTTGAGATGTACATCTTCAATGTGGTACTTGAGATTACCTGAACCCCCGAATCCCTTTCCGCATGTGGGACAGATAAATTTCTTGGGCAATGGCGTCCGAAATCGCTTGGGGGCGTGAATTGCAGCCATGTGTCCATCGAGAAAACGTTTGCGGGCGAAATCTTTGGCACAGAGGCGACAACTGTAGCCTTTCTCCTTGGTGTGCATGTGCATGTGTGCTGAGAGTTCGGAGTAGGAGAAATATTCCCGAAAACAGAAGTAGCAAGATAAGGTATTGAAGCCGTCGAGTATTTTGTGGACCCGCCACAAATGACGAGACAGTCCACGGGCATAGGTGAAGGTCGAGGAACATTTGGTACAAGGGTAACAAGGCGGAGGTGGAGGGATTTCGGGTTTTGGCTGCGGCTGAAAATTAAAAAATATATAGTAACTTAAGAGTCTTTCCTTAAGTCTATATTACTCTTGACCTGCATTTTTTTTTTAATTCTGATTGGAAATTCCAATTTGGAATTTGCTTTTTAGTGACTTCGCATGAAAATTAATATTTTTCGTCATTCGGGACATTTTTTAACATAAACTAAGGACTTACTTTTCGTCCAGCTTTTTTCTTGACGACCTTTTGATCTTCTGGGGTATGCATGTCGTTCATGTGATTATTCAGTAGGATGATACGGTCAAAGGTCAGTCCACATTGCTCGCATGTCGCTTCGGTGTGTTGCATATTCATGTGAGTTTTTAAAGCGTAGAGATTCCCGAGCAATTTCCCACAATCTTCCACGGGACATGTTCTCGGTTGACGTGAAGGGAACTTCTGAAGTAAGCAAATCAAATAAAGAATTTAGAAATTTTACAGTCGCATTTCCAATTGTTGACGATGAAGCGATAATTTGAAGCTATACTTACACTTTTTTTCTTGATGCCCAACTTTCGCTTCATTTTATTCTTTTTGATTTCTATTGAAGATTCTGGGTTCTGAAATTTAGAATTTTCAAACTTAATTTTACATAACCAGCTAAATGAAATCGAACGATGTCAAAATAGGTACTACAAGAGTATTGTTTCTCTCCCTAATGCTGCACCTGATTACTTCACAAGAAAAGAATGTGGTGTCCCACACCTAAAAATCCAAGTTCTAAAAGACACCGTAAATTTCATAATCAAAACACTTAGTAGACTCTAGTAGAGAAGATGACGAGCCAGTTAAGCAATGTATGCTACATCAGTTCAAGTGGTTCAAAAATTCTAGCTCCAATATTGGAAGAAAAAACTGCAGAAAAAACTGCTGGATAAGCCAGCTTATGCAGTACCTGACCCCTATAAACCATAACTACCTCTTAAATAGTAACTCCCCCTCAATAGGGGCAGAAACCAGAATAGAAGTAAAACAATCATTCAAAAAATTCCTCGAGGAAGATGATATGCGCCGAATAAGGGGGTCATCCTTCATCCCACATTACCAGTATCTAACGAATTTTGAAAACACTACGCCCTATTTATGCTCAAACCTTGCAACGAACCACTCAAAATTGCTAGTACAGCTGAGGATAAACCGGTTTTGCACTAAATTAGGGGGGTCGTACGTAAAGCTCGGATCCCAGTGCCTACTATGTTCTTCAAATGACCTCACTTCAGGGAAACACTTCCTGTTAATATGCACTGCATTAAAATGTGAACGCTCCAAAATCCCCTTCCTCAAAAACCTCAACTCCAATTTTGGAAAGGAAAGCAAAATACTCCTGGACGTCTTACTCAATGAAAAAAAGCCCTATGACAAAGAATTCTGCAATACACTTTTTTATTCTTGTGCAAAGTGTGCCATTTAACTGATCTCTGTAATTAAATTGGAAAAGAATTTTTATATTATATAACGAATCATAACTTTAAAACCCAAAAATTTGTAAAAGTAATGTATTTGCAAAGGCTGCAGGCCATGTAATCAATAAATTATTGATTGATATTACTCTTGACCTGCATTTTCTTTTTTTTAAATTCTGATTGGAATTTGCTTTTTAGTGTGACTACGCATGAAAATTAATATTTTTCGTCATTCGGACATTTCTTAACATAAACTAAGGACTTACTTTTCGTCCCGCTTTTTTCTTGACGACTTTTTGATCTTCTGGGGTATGCATGTCGTTCATGTGATTATTCAGTAGGATGATACGGTCAAAGGTCAGTCCACATTGCTCGCATGTCGCTTCGGTGTGTTGCATATTCATGTGAGTTTTTAAAGCGTAGAGATTCCCGAGCAATTTCCCACAATCTTCCACGGGACATGTTCTCGGTTGACGTGAAGGGAACTTCTGAAGTAAGCAAATCAAATAAAGAATTTAGAAATTTTACAGTCGCATTTCCAATTGTTGACGATGAAGCGATAATTTGAAGCTATACTTACACTTTTTTTCTTGATGCCCAACTTTCGCTTCATTTTATTCTTTTTGATTTTTATTGAAGATTCTGGGTTCTAAAATTTAGAATTTTCAAATTTAATTTTACTCACACAATTTAAAAAAAAAATACATTTACATTTTGTAGATTTTGATTGTTCGGCTGCAGTACATTTTTAATTTCCCATATTTCGGCTTCTGATGTTTCGTCCTGTAATTAAAATTATTTTGGATAAAAAAATAACCATGAAAAATATTTACGGGTATCAGAGGTTCGTCTTCTTTTTGAGGCTACAAATCAAATTTCAACCATTTTAAAGATACAATTCTTAAAAATTTGAGATTACATATTTAAATATTTAAATAGAAAAATCCCTATTTTTGAAAATCTTTTTAAAAAAAGGAACTAATTATATAATTATTTACTTTGCGTCACTCGCCTGCTCGGAGCTTTTAATACAATTCTTCTTAATTCGTTGTTTGCCATTTGTCAATCTTTTTAGAGATTTTCGTTTCGACTAAACAAATTAGTTTTCATTTTAACAATAATTAAAATGAAATTAAATTACTTGAGAAGATTCTACTATTTTCTCTAGACTTGAAATTTAAAATTCCTAAAAAAATAAATTTGACATTAATAAATCCTTAATAAAAACAATAAAAGCCCCGACGAAGAACGGTATTTTGACTATTGAACTATTTTGGGTTATAACAAATTTAACTGAAATACTTAACGTAAATTCCAATGATTAATAATTATTCTCTTCTTAAAAATAGTAATAATAACTAATTAAATTAAAATTACCGATGGAATATCCAATTTTTCTTGACGTTCGGGAATTGACTAAAATTAATAAAATTAAAACTTCAGAAAAAAGTAATTACTAATATTTACCATTTTAACATCGAAAAATGCATTTAAAACATTTCCCCCAGGTCCCAACTCCAAGGAAGGAGGTAATTGACTCTGAATATTTCCGACATTAGGAGCAATTGGCTGTTCCTGGGATTCGCAAATTGATATTTCCATTCCAGACTCGGAATCGCATTGAATGGCGATTACAGATGCTGCCGACTTGTCACAAGAGCTTTCGTTAGACTCGACCTTAGACGTCTCTTCAGATTTTACCAGCTCGACTTTTACTTCTTCATCCTGTTAATTTTTAACCCAAGAAATTAGTCAACAATTAAATTAAATAGAGCTTAAACTTACTGTTTTTTCCTCTTCCGAATCATGTTCCGAGTCCGATGACTCCAAGTCCATAAAATACGTCATTTCGGCTATTTTAGGTTGTTCTAGGACATTGTTCTCTTGTGGGATATTATCTAATTCAGCTAATTCTTTTGCCAACTTTACGATTGTCTCCTTTTGTCGATTCGGCCCTGGTACCTAAATTTTAGGAATAATTAGTTAAATTACTAATTAAACTTTAATTGTTAAACTCACATTAACTCTTATGACGGAGTGATTTGGTCCCTGTAATTGATTGAATTGGCTAATTAGTTTATTTTATTTCATTATCTTTTTTTAACTTTTATTTTTTAGCAATTATATATGTTAACTAATTTTAATTTGGAACTTACGTTTTGCAAATTTTGTACTTGCTTTGGCAATTTTAAAATTTGTTTACCTCTCAATTCTTGTGAAAATTTAGGAACCTGAAAATTTCAACCAATTAGCAATTTTTTGATATTAATTGAATTATTTACACTATATAAGATTATTAAGCAATGCAATTAATTTATTTTATGCTTTTTGTATTGGAAATTGCCAATTTTGGAGAGATTTACTTGTTGTATTGTTGGACTTGCTTGTTGGATCCTTTTGAAACCTTTCACAACTGGCAAACTATCAACAAAGATTTGAGTCTGAAATATTAAAATTTCCATTAAAAATCTACATTTTAAAAGAAAATTAGCAGTGATGATTAAACTTAAATTTACATCATCAATATCAATATCGTCATTGTCACCAAATTCAAAATATGAATCTTCATTCGTCAATTTCTGTAATTAAGAAAATTTTAAAACACGTTTTATAAAATTAAAGCTTAATTATTCGTATTATTACATCCACTTCTGGAATATATTCTCCATCAGCCAGTAACTGGTCAATTTTTTTAACTTTTGCCAAAATGCGGTCAAAGTCGAAGTTTTGTTGAAGAGACATGCTTTCAAATTTGGTATTTTCATTATCAACAAAACTAGAATTTTGCCTAGACACTTCGGAGTTGGTATCAGCTTCTGTTTCGAATTCAGCCAAAGTAGCTGCGTCCAATTGAGACTCTTGGGCGTCAGGTTCGGCCTCAACCTCTGCGCCTCTGACAGCTGTGATTTGTGGCCATGTCAGTCCGTCGTCTTCATTGTAAGTTTGCTGTCCAGACTCTAGCTCTAAAATTTTCGACTTTTGCAGTGTGACAATTCGTCGTGACTGGAATTCTTTGAAGAAGGAGATAATGTCTTGAGTGAGCACGGACTTTGTCAATTGACCATTTTCCAGACGTTGTACACGTTGCCTGCAAAAATAGTGTCAAACGTTGTAAGTTTGACCCAAACAATAGAATTGTTTTGGTCTTTAACCTTGAAAGCCATCAAGCCATGCACTATAGGGCCCATATTCAAAGTTATCAATAGATTATTGCATATGACACTCGTTCAAAATGTTGGAGATTTATCTAAAGAAAGGAAAGGTCGCGCAATTCAGAAAGGCGCGGAGCGGGTAGAAAGCTCATAAAAATGAACTTACTCTTTAATGACCCGAGCGAGGGCTTCGTCTCCGACGACTTGGTCCATTTCGACCTCCTCCACGTCATTTGGTCCCAGGACAAAGTCGTCCGACATGCCAAAAGTTAATGTTTTCTTCTTTGTCAGCGACGCCGACTGGGACAACAAAGCCGTTAAAGTTAACAGACAACAAAGACGTTAAAATTGATTAAAAATTATTTTTGAAGACGTTAAAAATTAAAATTGATTAAAAATAGGTTTGACGGAGTTTGACGCGGTTTAAAATTTGAAAAAATCTTTGTTCAATGAATGACGAACGTTTTTCATGAAAAATGATTTCCAGCAATTTGGTAAAGAAAATATAGAGAAACTAGAGAAAATATAAAACTTTTAAAATTTCTGAAAATTTTGAACACAAATTGAGTTAGCATTTCAGGTCAATTCAACAATCAAATTTTGATCTTTAACACCTTTAACTGCCTTTAAGAGTCAAAATAAATTATTTTAAATACAACTTTTACTATCTACATTTTAAGGTAACAATGAGCGAAATATTTTTTAAGATTTTCCCCTTTTTGGCCTCGTCAGACAATTTAAAAAATCTGACCTGTCCAAACTAGAAAGAACTTAAATTCATAGCGAAAATTCGTCCTCAAAGCTCGAATCGTCATCACCCTCAAAGATTTCTCTTTTGCTTTCTACGTTTCCAATTCGTCACGTCTGACAAACATTATCATTACCACTCCGAGTGGAAATCCACAAAAAATTATGCCGAGACAGACGTTTCCGTTTTTTTTTCCGTTTCTTTTTTTTGGGGGGCTGCCTGACTCCGTGAGATGGATGGAGAAGAAAGACGATGTGGGGCTGGTCGCAAATTGATCAGCAGTGACCGTGTCTTTGTGTCCAAATGCACGGGGAAAGAGGACTATTTGCAAAATCACTCTGTGCTAGTCGAGAACATTCTTTACTGGCGCAGAGTTTAGTCTGTCATTAATTTCTTTGTTAGCAACAGTCCCGACTTGATTTGCGGGGGCAACGCCACCGGCTTAGGTGTATGAATTTTATGGAATCTGTTTTGTTATTTGAAATCCCCATTAGTTTGCGGGGCGCTATTGATCCCTCTTTAGTTAGCAAATATATC
>JAQIXN010001775.1:0-15555 GCA_034698145.1 Proisotoma minuta
TACTGTGAGGATTCGGATAGGCGAAATTTTCCCTTTACATCTCTGCCACATGAATTGTAGCTTAAATTATATTATTGGGGTGGATTTTTAGAAAAAAATAATATTTTGGGAAATTTTGAGTTGGGAATAACTATTGAGTATGTTAGGCCATGAAATATCTGCGTCTCTCTCTCTCTATCTCTCTCTCGTATTTCGTGGAATAGAAGAGGGAACGAGTTTTATTCAGCAATGGAGTTTCCCTCTTAGAGTATTTAATAACAACTTTGTAATTATATACTCTAAGGTTTCCCTTGCTTCATGAGAGAAGTTGTACAAAGAGAACAGTCATGGTTGTTGGCTTATGAAAAGCTGGGCTAAAACAGGCTTGAATGAACTCCAACTCCACTCTAAATTCTCCGTTCAACTTGACAGAAGAACTGAATTTACTTTTTCAACATATAATATATGACATGCTAGAATACAATGCGCGTCTAAAATTATGTACCGTTTATGTTGTATTTTTAATGAAAAAAAAATATTTTCAGAGTTCAAAATTCAACCATATCAGTCCTGATCATCTGCCAAAGCTTGTTGACCAACTTGTAAAATTATTCAATGCCAAAGAATCATCATCAAACAAAGTCGCGAGCAGAAGTCTGTTGTCCTATTCGACTTGTTCCATAGTCACAAAAACACAGACTGAGAAAACAGGATTGTCCTGGTCAAAAAGAATTGGTCAAAATGTTGCCCTTCGAACCTTATTGCGGAATGAACGCAAGACACGAATTCATCCTGGTATAATATTTGCTATATTATTAAGATGCTTCTAATTTTCATGAAATCCAAATTAATCTGAATATTTTTTGTTGGATCTATTTTTAGTGCATATAATTGCTGATCGAGCTTTAACAGGAGGGATTGGTATTGGACATTCCCTTATCCAACCAGATTTTTACAAAAGGATTGGATTATCCCGAGTCACTTTGGGACATTTATCTGCAGTTTACTGTGTTCTATTTGATATCAGTGGGAAATATATTTTTACGGTAATAAATATATTTTACTAACTACGTTGTCTCAAAATTAAGTTTACATGTTTTAATAGGGAGCTGACGATCGATTAATTAAAATATGGAGCGCAATCGACGGAAGACTGATAATGACGTTGCGTGGGACATCTGCAGAAATTGTAGATCTCGCCATAAATCAAGAAAATACAATGTTGGCTGTTGCCAGTTGTGAAAGAACAATACGAGTCTGGTGTCTAAAAACTGGAGCTCCAATTGCGACGCTTCATGGTCAAGGGGGAAACACAACTTCCATCTTTTTTTGTCCAATGCCACGATCTCGTTCACAAATTCGGTATTTGGCTTCCACATCTACAGATGGATCTTGTGCGTTTTGGGCATATTCTGAAGAGTCTGGTGGTCAAGTTGTTTTTCAGTAAGCTTTTTTTCAAACTTTTTTTTTTAAAAATCAACTTGTTTTTTTTCATTAAACAGGACAAAGCCAACGCTATATCTGGAAAGAATGAGACCTGGAAGTGCCAAAATGATTTGCTCATCATTTTCTTGTGGAGGACTGTTCATGGCTTCTGGGAGTGCAGATAACCACGTCAGAGTTTATCACATGCTTGGATCGGATGGACCTGAAAGAATTTTAGAAGTTGAACATCATTCAGATCGAGTAGACAGTATAACATGGGCTCACGAAGGTCTTAGATTTGTTTCTGGATCCAAAGATGGAACAGCTTTAATTTGGAGATTTGAAAATGCTTGCTGGCGTTATATTCGTCTGTATTGTTCAAAAAATCAAGGGTAATATTAATTTCAAAAGGGGAAAAGTTGTAAAAAAAAATAATGATTTATTCTCTGTTTTTATACTAATTAGGGAAGCCAGTGTAGTATACGAAGATAGAAAGCAACGCCCAAAAGTAACAATGGTTGGCTGGAATACGGATGATACTCTTGTTCTCACTGCAGTCTCTGATTTCATGGTCAGAGTATGGAATTCTACAACTGGGGAATTAGTTCGTGTGCTCAAAGGTCATACTGCTGAAGCCTATGTGATTGAGCCCCATCCATTCAATCCTCGCATAGTCTGCACTGCTGGACACGACGGAAACATAATAATCTGGGATGTTGGCTCAACAAACAAGTCGGTTCCATACTTTAAAATATTCCAGTATTACAACCAATTGGGAGAGGGCCAAGGTCATGGTGCAGTATTTGATTGTAAATGGGCTCCAGATGGTCTTTCTCTGGCAGCCACCGACTCCCATGGTCATTTACTATTATTTACGATAGAAGGAAAGAATAGTGCAAGATACAAAAAGCTACCAGAAGAAATTTTCTTCCACACAGATTATAGACCTTTGAGTAGAGACGCAATCACAAATGAAATTGTTGACGAGCAAACCCAAGTTCAACCACATTTGATGCCTCCTCCATTTTTAGTTGATGTTGATGGAAACCCTTATCCTCCAGCTCTTCAACGTTTTGTTCCTGGAAGAGAAAATATGAATGATGAATATTTAACTCCACATGTTGCCGTGTCAGAGAGAGGATACCAAGAAGTTATTGAAGGGCTCCCATCAGCCGCCGTTCAACCTGTGAATCCACCCATCATACCACCACAGGCCCAGGCCCAACCCTTACCACCAGTTCCGGCAGAGTTACCAGCCAATCCCAGATCTAATATTGATGAAATGATTCAACAGTTGGCTATAGAACAAGGATTACAGCGAAACGGAGAAAATAGACCACCACCTAATAATGGTGAAGAGCGACGGGGAATTGGTCACCGTAGAAGTGGAGAAGTGGAAGGTGTTCGGCAATCTAGAGGAAATTGGGAAACTGTTAGCGATAAAACAAAAGTACCCACTAAAAAGCAAATTATTCCACCACTTGCTTCAGGAATGTTAGAAACTTGTGAGAATAAAAAAACTGGAATTTTAGAAGCAGAAGAAAGTTGGTATCAAGAACATTTGACCAAATATTCTCCTGTTAATGTGGCAAGCGGTAGTGGAATTCCAGCTGCAATGGGATCCCCAGTAGAAACTTCTGAAGGAAGATCTAGACGAATTCGTCGTCTAGCTGCTGTGAGTTTATCATTTAAAAATAATATTTTTTTTAATAATAAAAACCAGTATCTATACGGCTTTCTTGTGTTATTTTAGCAAGCTGCTGAGCGTAGACAAATAGACAACGAGGAACATGAAAATTTTTCTCAGTTGGAAGGAGTGGCACGACCAAATCCACGACCTCAAATGGAAATTTCAGTCAGTCAAGACTCACCTCGTCAACGTCAGCGTGCTCGTGGTGCCCAAAGAAGGGCTGTAATTGCAACACTAAATAATACTCGAAATAGAGCTACTCCGAGATCTAGACCCAGACCTGTACGTTTTGATGTAGGACGAATAATGGATATGAATGGAAGCGATGTAGAAGTAAGTAAAACAAAGTGTATTTTATGAATTAGCTAAACAATGTTTTATTCCATCTTTAGAATTTAGATTTCGAAGACTCTTCATCTGAAGCTCATGTCAATAGTTCTTCAGACTCTTCATCATCAGATTCAGATTCAGATTGGGGTGGAAACCTTGGTGCTTCTGCTCGTAGACGAAACCAACAACAGCAAAGTCGTCGAACTGATGCCGAGGGCAGAACAAGAGCTGCTAGAACAAACTCTCATTCTTCAGAGTCAGAAAATAATCGAAGAGGAGAAGAATCTGAGGAAGAAGAGGAGGAGGAGGAGGAGGAAGAAGAAGAGCGTCCAGCAGTTAAAATTAAAAAAGAACCTGTAGCAGGACCTTCTTCAGAAATTACTGCTAGTAGTAGTCCAACTACAACAACCATAAAATCTGAACCAACCAAACAAAGCCGTCCTCGTAAAGCCGTAAGTTTCCATTTTTTAATAGCCATAAACCAAGTCATTAATTTTTAAATCTTTTTTTTATATAATAGAGAGTGACAGTGGATTATAGCGGAGGTTTGGAAGATATTCCAGAACAATTTCGCCCATGCGACTGGTTTTCTGAACAAGTTCCAAAAAGAAGTCCATATTTTCCTCAGCTTGGTGATGACTTGATATATTACAGACAGGGCCACGAAGTGTACATCAAATATGTCGAAGATAATAAATTGTTTAATATTACGAAAAAGATGAAGAAAAGCTTACCATACGTTCTCAAACCTGAATTGGAGGTATTTTCTTATTATTGTTAATAACAATTTGTTATTGTTATTACTACTATAATAATATAATATTCATTTTCTAAAACAAATTTTTTTCTAGCCGGAAGTATCTGTTCGTGTTGTTGGAATCAAATTTGAACTTGAGCCTCCACGTGTTGTCGTTTTAAAATTAGCAAAAACAGATCCTGAAACAGGAGAACTTCCACATCCCCAACATAGAAGCGAACATCTTTATGTCAAATACCATGATGTAGAGAATGTTGTAGACTTTTTAATATTGAAGCAAATGTATGATAAGTCTATTCGTCGAAGATGGAACGAGGGAGATAGGTTTCGTTGCTTAATTCAGAAAGATTGGTGGCTTGGAACAGTTTTGAGTCATGAAGCAAAAGACCAAAGGTTTCCAAATTCAAACTACCTTTGTTATAAAGTAAAATGGGATAATGGAGATCCAGATGAGATGAGTCCATGGGATTTGGATACAGTTCCGGATGATTTTATCTGTCCTGAAGAAGGAGTTGATGGAATTCCAGCTTCTGAAGAAGATTTAAGAGTTGGACTTTACGAACCGACTACAAGTGATTGGCCGCCTCATGGCCATCAAGATGCACAATGTGAAAAACTTTCAAATCTATTACAGCAAGTTATGGAGCTTGGCATTGCCGAATTGTTTTCTGCTCCAGTTGATTTAAATTTATATCCAGAATATGCTCACATAGTTGAATATCCTATTGATTTGTCAACAATGAAAGCAAGATTGGATAACAGATTTTACAGAAGAATTAAAGCCTTCAAGTTTGATGCCGAGTACTTGGTTTTAAATGCTGAAAAATTTAACGAAAAGAATTCGGATATTGTAAGAAATGCAAGAGTGATAGCCGAAGTTTGTTTACAACTTTTCGCTAATCCTGACATTACAAGTGTTAATCCAATTTATCACAAAATTATGAAACAACACGAAAAGAATTCTTCATCACCAGATTCACCAACAGCAAAGGCAGGAACTTCAAGTAAAGCTGGAAAATTATCTTCATCAAAAGTTGCAAAATCTAATCATCCTAGTAATTCTAAAATGAAGCTAAGAAAGAAACACAAACAACACGACGATGATGATGAAGGCGAAGAAGAAGAAGACGAACGAGATTGGGCAGAAAGATGTTTGGATTTGTTGAATGAAATTTATCATAAAAAGGATGCTGTACCATTTCGAGAGCCTGTTGATATTATCGAATATCCAGATTATTATCAAGCTATTGATACTCCAATGGATTTAGGTTCAGTTAGAGAAGATTTGTTGGGTGGAAATTATAATTCTCCTCAACACTTTCACAAAGATATGATGTTAATTTTCTCCAATTCTAAGCAATACAATATGGAACGTTCTCCGGTAAGATTCATAACTCTAATAATCTATTATTATTTTATTTATTTAAATTATTTAAATTAAATATATGATGACTTTTATTTTTTGTTGTTTTTAGATTTATGCCATGACTTGTCGATTGCAAGCATTATACGAATGCCAAATTAAACCAATTTTGAGTAAAAATGGCCGTAAGAAACAACGTAAAAAGCCAACAAAAAGTCAACAGAAAATGTCCCCTCTAAAGCGTTCACTCAGGGGTGCCAGTAGTACAACTTCTACACCTAGAAAAAATCCAAAACGTTCTGCTGCGGGAAAGAATCGCTTTGTGTATCACTCAGATGAAGAGTCTAGTGAAGGAGATCATGGAGCAAACAATAGTCCCACTCGTGGTCTTAGAAGTTCTAAAAGACGTAACTCTGCAGTCTCTTTACATAATGGTAATTCCCCCCGGAATGGACATTCAAGTAGAAATGGCAACGTTTCATCACCCAGACATTCCACTGAAAGTTCTGCAGCTGGTAGCATCACTCAACCAAGAAGAGTTAAAAAGTTGAGGCTCTCATCTGGAGAAAGTCCCCCTCGTTCTAGGGCTAGTCGTGGGAACGGAATTAGCAGAAATGGAGGCTCCTCTTCATCTCTTCAACACAGTTCACCAAACCATAGGGAAGGATTAAGACGACATCGGGTTACAATTAAAGACGAGCCAGGAAGCGATGAATTTGAAGACAGTGACGAAGATGCCAACATGCCTGTTTTAAATAAAGTAAACGACAAAGACTATCATATGTCCGATAATGATTCCGATGATGAAGGAGAATATAACAGTATAAGACGATCAACAAGAAAACCAGGGAAGCGAAGGCTTGAAGATGATCATTATTATGGTTAGTTATTTATTACTTATCAGATATAATAATAATAATTTCATTATTATTTTTTTAAAAATAATGATTAATAATATTATTTTTGCTTTAATTTTCAGAAACAAGAAACAGAGGTAGACCTACTCGGAGTTATGCTGAAAATCCAGAGGCAAGTGAGGATGATGCAGAGGGACGGTTTGGAAAGAGACGACGTGTAATAACAAGTTCTTCTCCAACCAGAAATACTCGTAGCCATTCTCACAACGAACCACCAGTATTAAGACGCAAAGCTCAAATTTCAAGTGAAGAAGAGGAAGATGATTCAGATCCTAACCGACCAGGACCATCTTCAAAATTAATGCGAGCTAATTCTAAACAACAACAAGCAGGCCCATCTCGTACATCGAATAGTCCTAAAAAGCCCCAACGAATAATTAGAAATGCACTTGATGACGAAGAAGAAGAGGAGGAAGATGAAGAAGATGCATCTGAAAACTCTGAGGAATCGGAAGATAACAGTGATGAAAGTGATCACGAAGTTGGGCAAACCAGAAGAGCAAGTAGAAGAGGAGCAGGTGCTGGTAGTAGTCGAAATAGCCAAACAACAAGACAAAGAAGACCTTTGCGACCCAAACAAAATATTTCAGATGCCGAAGACTATGAAAATGTTCGGCCACGAAAGTCAAAGGTATGCAAATAAAAGTTTTCAAAGCTTCAGCTAGGTTTGACTTAAATCATTTGAAAAATGTTTATTTCTCTCCAGGCATCCAGATCGAGTCGTTTGCCAACTCGTGGAAGTCGACCAAATTATGCAGAAGAAACTGACAGCGAGCCAACACGCCCAAGTGTAAGTTCAAGAGGACGTGTTAGAAGGAAAAACTCTTTTCTACGAGACTGACACAGGTTGTAGTTTAGTGTAATGATTAGACGTAGTAAGTTGTGATACTCTTTTTAAACTCCATTTTAAAATAATTAAAATAATAAATTTAAAAAATGGTCGTCTTTGGGTCACTGACAACTAGCAGTGATATTAGAATTGTCAGATAGGGCCCCCAACTTCTTGCAACTTTATCGTGCATTCTCATTCTCGTGCTCATTAGGACTAGTATATAAATATATATGTAGACCAAGTAATTTTGTATACATTTAAAATTTAGGTTAAGTACTTATTATTGTTATGTGACAAGACATGTCAAACAAAACTACATGATAATTGCTAGAAATTGTCCTGTAAATTAAACGAATCCGTTAAATTGATAACTAATTCGCATATACGTATGATTTTTTAACGTTTTCTTTTTCTTAATTCACTTTCAGTACCTAAAATCCTCTTGACCAATAACAAAAAAAATATTGAGAGTCGGGTCAAATTATATGGTTATTACTAGTAAAAAAACTGTCATTTGTTTTGACTCCAGCTTTCTTTTGTGTAACAGCCTAAAGCGAATTTTTAATCCTTTTCGTATAATATTGTGAATGGAACAAAATGAGGCTGAACTGAAGCATTAAATGAATGTTAAGTTGCATTTGTAGGGCAACTTGTTAGTTAAAATTATTCATGTTGACTCCGGTTCATTTCATTCAACAACGCTTCGGCTCGACCCAGTTATTCTCAATTAGTGCGTCAATTTGTAATATTTATATTTACACACAATAGCACAAACCATTTGTTTGTCAAATTTTTAAGTAGTAACAGTACATTACTAATATATTTATTGTTCCCTAACTTAATGAACACTTTTTTGTACTCTATATCTCCATCTAAAAAATAATATTTATTTAATGTTACAATTTCTTACTATTTTTAAGATAAAGGCAGAGTCTGATATGAATTTAATAAACATTTTACGAAATGTAAAAATGACATTGAATATGTAACTCGTAATGTTTAATGTTTGACATTTTTTGATACATGGTTCACAAAAGCATACTTACACTTGTGGGTTCATAAAATTTAAAAAAAAAACAACAAAGAACATTTCTTTGTTCTCTGAATGAAATTTGATCTGTCGGTTGACGTAAAACGGAGTATTTTTATCATTATATTTGCATTTATATTATTTTTTATGCGTTTTGAATACATTGCATCGCACATTCCGTCCAAAAATATCTCCTACCTCATCACCATACATTCATCTTCTGTAGATGGATTTCATGAGAATCAAATAGAAGGATCTGGTGAATTGAAATAATAAAGTCTCACGAGATTATATGTTGATTTTTTGCGATGAAAAAATAAACCAAATATGGTAAAAACAGAAGAGGAGCGGATGGAATTAATGTGTAAACCACACCCAACCACCCACTCTTCTAATGGCTTAGTCATCGACAGAAACAAAAGCACAAATAATAATAGGATATTAAGCAAGACTCAAATTATTTAAATTATATTCATTATTAGAAATAAATGTTTTCAAAGGCTATAGGGTACAAATAAACTGTATAAAAGTTTGGTAGAAGGAAAGTTGCATAATCCTAGTTGATGAGAGTGTTAAAAATATCAATTCTTCTCCATCCATCATATCACTCAGTTTGCCACTTGTATATAAAACTTTAGACGGTGATATAAATAACCAACATCTTTATCTTGATGGAATGGCATGCAAAGCAAGTTCTATCGCCTCAGCTAACTCTATTCACTTTGATTTAAGACCCTAAAACTATTTTTGATCTGAATGGCCTTTAGCTATATTTAAGCTGTTTGCTTAAGAGAATCTATAAAAGTCGTGGTGGTTGGGGCTAGAGCTAGGGCCCTGGAATCTATAAAAAGATGACCAAAATCGATCACACCCCACAAACAAGAGACATAAGCAAAGTCAGATCTGCGCTCAAATAATGAAATGAAACAAAACTGATTGAGATTGAGAACAGATGGAAATGTAATTCTGTCTCAATAATCATGAAGAAACTGAAACAGAATCTTATCAACTCCACCCTTACTACTATCCAGCCAGGATAATTCATTTTCTCTCAACTTTATAACTACTCAACGCTCTTATCTTTATAGCTCCAGTTCTTGAGAAATATTAGTCTCAGCACATCGTTTATAATAAAAGTATCTCTATCACATCCTTTTAACTTGCCATAAAGCTTTTACAAAGTATTTAGCTACTCTTACTGCACATAAAGTCTATTTGAGTGTATTCTTTAGTTATTTTATGTTTGTCATTAGTAAAAAAAAAAGTGCGAGAATTTGAGACTCTTTCTTCCTTCCTCATCATATAGGAAAAGAGTGAGATTAGTCACACAACAACAAACAACGATGGCATTAAATAGAAGAGTTTATAAGAGATGGGAAATTGGAGACGAGTAGTTGTTGGACAAAAAGCTTGGAGTTAGTTTTTGGTTCCCATGAAATGAAGTAGAAGAGTGAGGGATGGTGCTTGGCAAGCTCAAAACTGCTTTTGCTCTCTCTACTTCCAGTTTATTTTTAGAACAGGTTGTTATACTACCCAATCTCCAAAAACTCACTACACACGCTCCGTCCTCTCGCCATTGGATTGGGATCCGTCGGTGGTTCTTGTTTTGTTATGTCATGTTGCTAGTTGCTCTTTATACGTCTAAGGTGGTTGAATTCCCTCATCTACTTTCCTCAATAACTTCTACACCTCCGTCTAAAAAATATTCAAAACCAAAGCGTCTTTCCACTAATACAAATCAGTGTAATAAAAAATAATACCTCGCTCAAATGTCATTCCAGTGCCAGGAGAAGTTATATTATTCAGGAGACTTTAGGAGTGAGACACCTTCTTTCCGTAATTGTCCTTAGTTTGGAATAATAATAATAAGAATAATAATAAAAAGGTCTTCTTCTTCAAAAGTCAATCTCAATCTGCGATCATAAAAAAGAGAGGAATGATTTTAGTAAAAAAAGTAAATTTTAGGTAAAGTGTATACTAAAACAATTCTGTTTGCATAGACGTAGGGCATGAGGAATCAAGAAGAGAGCAGGTCCCTATTTGCACTCTAGTTAACAAACAAGTGAATAGAGAACAGTAACATTATTACACTAACTAAGTTGCACTTGTGCAATCCATCCATATTCCAATCAAACTAAAGCTGGGGCTAAATTAGGGGAGTTATCACGGTACGAACGACAACAACTTGTTAGTTCATCTACTTATTAGCTCATTTCCTTTACAGTTCGTGTTTCATCAACTACGGCAAGTAGAAGAGAGTTCTGTGATCTTTCAGTTTAGTTTCTTCAGTTCTTCGTGTTTCAGTAATTTCAGTCTCATTCTGATTCTCTTTGAGTAAAGCCAAACTGGCTATGTAAAGCTCTGCATAAAAAGCTAAAATAAAACACGTTTATTCCGTTCTCTGCAAATTAGAATAACGCAGAAGATAAATTAATATTAGAGTTGAACCAGAGTCTGCCTACATTATCTTCATCACGTGTGATTATTAGATTGACATTCATTCATATTAATTCCGGTCGGTCTGTTTAATTTGGCAATATCATATCTGCAGCGTATATGCTCCTGTAGTTTTATTAGTTAGTCACAGTCTGTGAGCAGTCGTCATTTTATTATTCCCCTTTTTCCGTTGGTCATAATATAAAAATAGTGAATTACCCATTCATCCATTTTCATTCCATTTTGTGAGGCATCGATCGATTTAAGTTGTGAAGCCAGTTGAAGTTTGCTTTGCGAGCAGTAGTTGTATGGTAGAATAGGGAGCAATTAATAATCAAATTCAATTTCGTTGAAACTTTAGTCCCCTGCTGACTCCAAACTAAAGGTGTCAAGGAAGGAACACACAAAACCTAAAAAAACATAAGGACAATATGAAGTAATATTCCATTGTTACAACTCATTCCAGTAGTGCATTTTACGAGAAAGGGAAGCAATAATAATTCGCCAATATAACCTAACAAGTATTAAACAAAAAAAAGTTTTTACCAGTTTTTTACTCGAAATTTTTCATAATCAATCAACTTTGCTGGACAAAGATTGCCTAAAATTTCGGAATCATCAAACATCAGAAAAGTTTCGAGATCATTCTTGTTGACCAGGCTTTTTGGAGAAGATGGGGACATGTAAAGAGGTAAGAGAAACATTTTTTTAAATGATTTGTGAAAAACAATTAAATATTATAACATAAGCATGATTAGTGTAAACAACAAAATCAAGAACGCATTTCATTTTTGCACAGTTTTATAAATACAATGTGACAACTAACATTGAGTGAGATTCCATATAATTTTCTAAAATAAAGTATTACATCACACAAAATATAACACCTCCTCATTTTTGCATCCTTCCTCCCCATCCATCAAACTTTGATCTCAACAATCGAGAGGCAAGCCATGCAAGGCATCATACAACAGACCTTACTTTTTCAACAACTTTTTAAATGTGGGTTGCCAGCAATGGTGTAGGTAGGCAAGAGAGGACTTGCTTGGATAGGTTAGGCTAGCTCAGGTACACAAACCTCTTTTTTCATCCTTCTCTTATGTAACAATGAAATTGAAGGTAGAGAGGTCTGCTGCTGAGGCCCTAATCTGCTAAATGTTAACAATTTCTTCCCATAGGATATAATCCTGTTGAGCTATATAATATTATAGCATTTTGCATAAAAAGTGAAAGTTGTCTCAATGTAACATCAATGATCCAAGTCCACGCTATACTCGACCATTACCTGCAAAAATAATGAGAGATTTAGCTAAAAATTATTGAATAATCTCAAAATCTTATAACAGTTCACTAGATAAATAAAGTGACAGGAAGATGAGAAGAACAAGATAAAATTACAAATATTAATAGAATAAAGAAGATAGCGATGAGTGTGCAAAGCGTGTGGTGTCAGTCTGTTTGTTGCAAAAATACATATTATCTTGTTACCTCAATATAGAAAAACAAGTTATCATCAGTGAAACAACAACTGGTTTAACGAAATTGCATGTCGGGGTCGGTTATAGGTCGTCAGGTTTTGTTGTTTTCTTCGTCTTCTTTTTGAATAAAATAATTACATGCGGTGGAATAATAAAATGGTGGAGGAAATCTCAAATTTTAGTTGATCATCGACCTTAAAAGTGGTTCCTTATTATTTTAATAAAGTTGTACACTGAAAAGAGAAAGAGAAAAGGGCATCAAAAAATGGTATCGATTATAATTAGCCGGTTTATAATAATTATTATTGTTTGTTTGGCAAAGAGCTCTTTTTAAACTGCAAAAACTAATAATTTCTTTGTCCTTTTTCTTGACTTGAAGGATTCTCAGGAGCAACACGAAGCGATTCAAGGGCCTATTGTCGAAGAAAACTTAATCACTGGGCCTCCAGCCTCTCGAACGGTTATTGATAACCTCAAAAAACTTTTAGTACAACGACAGCATTCCAGGGAAAGTGATTATGAGGTATATTGTACAAATTGACTTTGCAAAATCTAACAAACAATGAAGATAAAAATAAACGACAAATTTTGTTACTTACAGAACAAGCAAAAATCAACTTCAGGATCAAATTCCGACGCAGCATTTTATTCTCAGTTTTCTACATCATCTTCCGAATCGGATTCAGACTCTGATGCATGTTTAATTTTCGAAGACATCTCAAACCAGGAGAACAGGAAAAGCTGCAGCAGCAACAATACCGGAAGCAGAAGAAGACATCGTCGCCAAAGATCTTATTCTTCGTCAAGCTCTTCATCCAGATCTCCGGCAGAAAAGAAACGCCGCAAGCCGGTAAAAATTCACTATAACAAAAAAAAATGACAATTTCTATCAAACATGACAAACATAATAATAATAAATTTCTATATTAATAATAAAAATAATTTAAGGTAAAGAAAAGATCAAGTACCGGAGGAGAATCAGGCCTAAACCTAAATGGATCCACTGCCACAGTGTCAAGGGAAGATGACTCGGCAAATTCCACTTCCTCACACAAAGACTCTTCATCTTCGGATGGTGAGAACGAAGCTCTTTCGCTTCCAGTAACACAAAACGAGAAAGACATCAAGGATAGTCGACAGCACAAATTTAGAAGTAGACGTGACCGTGACAGGAAACGTACAGGAACAAACTATGCAAATGATCGCCCTACCAATACAATACCTACCATTGTTATTTCACACATTGACGAAGAGGAAAGCAGCACAAAAATATATCTTGCACCAGACAAACAAGAGCCTCAGGAAAAGCAAAGCGAGGAGAATGCTGTTACTCATTAGTTAGTTAATTAGTTGGTGGTTAAAAAAGCTGGAGAAATCATTTTGTTCATTTTTCATTATTTGTCAAGTTAAATTACTTTGTTATTGCTATATTAAGCAACTATGCAATTCCATTCAAACATTTCCAAAATACTTAGTCTTTAAAATCATAGTACAACATGTCTTACGTTTTCGTATCTACTAAAATTAAGAACGTCACTTGATTTATACTGATTTTTTTACCAACTTAATATAACATTATTTGTGAGTAGCTCAATTAATATATTTCTTTAAAAGTTTATAATTATTTGAAACTCAATTTTTACCATTCCAAAAATACGATTTAAGCTAGAATTTGTATTCTTTAAAAAAAACTGGAATTCGAAGAATGGAACTAACGGTCTAAGGCGTAATAATAATATTCGTAGCTTGTGAGACGAGGGTAATTTACATTTTGTTGCATTAAATTAGTATTTAGTTAGTTATTATTATTATTATGTTTTAAAGATTTTGTAACTCAAACCAAACTAATATCAACCCGTGAAAAACTTTTCTGAAATTGTAACTCATTCTAGTTATTTTAGTGTTACGCTGTATGTTTTATTGTACTGCATTTTTCAGACTACAATAACAACTTGTTTTAAAAACTGAAACGCTCATTCTTTTTCGTTCTACAAATTTAAAAATATTAAAATCGATTGAAAAATAAAATTACCCCGAAAAGAGATTAAACTAAGCAGCTTAACTAACTCAATGAGGATTTTTCATATTACAAATCCAAATCAATGTTATCCCAATCAAATGTATCATCGGATAAATTATTGGTAGTCATCGGGTTAGTACAACATTGCAAAATTTCTGGACTGTTCAAATTAAAGGAATCTGAAAAGGGCTCATTTGATTTTTTGGGTGGAATTGGAGTCTGTGGAGTTCTTCTTTTGGGAGTTGATTTTGTGTTCAATAAACCATTCAGTGATAAATTTGCAGAGTCTTCCCAGTTAAAAGAAGTGTCTGATTCTTTTTCAGAGTCGGTCCATACCACGTCTTGTTTTTGTTGAGGGGTTCCTTTTATCTTTTGGGGTGACTTATCTTTTGCTGGCTTTTGAACAAGTGGTTTTTTTGGAAGCATAATTTTTGGTTTGGCTTTGGTTGGTTTTGGCTCTGTATGCGATTTTGGTTTTGTAGGTCTTTCTTTCTTTTCATTGGGGTTTGACTTTTTTGCAAACTTTTCCAAAAGCCTATCAATTTCTTCTATTTCTTCCTTTGCCCCTTCATCGTCATAAACTCTTTTATTTCTTACTCTCCGCTTTCTGAAACATATAAAATAAAAAATCAGAAAAAACATATCAAAAAAGCATCAAAGTAATCTTACTTTGGATAAGTTTTTATCTTTACTTTCTCCCATATGTATTCTTTTGATTTAATGATATCATATGGGTCGAGAAATTGTGATGCCAAATCCAATAAACTGGATTTGTCCACTGGAGATGCTACCTTCCTCTTGTAGCATGGAACACTTTTATCCTGCCCGATGGATAAATCTTTCTTCTTATTGAATGTAACATTCCCAACCTTAAGTGGTAATTGATTTTGAATCATCACAGATTTTTTTATTGGCATCACTTTTGTCTTTCTCTGGTATTTAGTTGTTGATGTTGGAAGGGCATTTTCATCATAGTTGAAAAGAAGATTCTTTTCTGCGACGTCAACTTTTGTTGGTTTAGTTTTAGTATGACGTTGGCTATTTTCCCCTTCATTTTCCGATTCTGAATCAGAAATTGCCAAACAAATCTCAGAGTCCGCAGAGTATGAATCATCTGCTCTACCAGGTGGACATTCGTTTCCTATATTTTTATCTTTAATCACCACTTCAATCTCTGCCTCGGCTTCATTAGCTTCCTGTAATTGCTTGGCCCTTCCTTCCTTTTGTTTTTGGGCATTAACTTCCCTCACATTTTTTGGATATGGATCTTCCATCACAGATTCCATTGTCATGTTCAT
>JAQIXN010001776.1:0-15540 GCA_034698145.1 Proisotoma minuta
TAAGTCATGTCACCTGCAGTTGTTGACGTAAGTATACATTTTGTTATGCAGAGCAAGCATTTTTTACTTGTCTTATCATGCTCGAGAAATCGAGAGGGTCTAGTTATAGCAACATTTGACATCATAGTTCTTTTTCTTGAAAATTTTGCATGTTGGACATTTTCAGAGATTTTTTCAATTCTTTTGATTATTAGCTACAAATACATAAAAATCGATATAATGGGGGTTACCGGCTATTATGTAAATCCTAATGATGGTTTGCCCTTTATCAAGGCACCACGATCAGAGTCAACCGTGGGCAAGATGTCTGGAGACTTTCCAAAGTATCCCACAGATCCAACCATTATATTCTTTGCATCTAAAAATGAAAGCTTCCGACTTGGAGACAATTACAAAAGTTTCCAGAAAAGACTCAAAACTCGTGTCCACAAAGTTGTCCAGTAAGTAATAATATATGATTATGTCTGTAAAGATGTATAATAACGATGAAATTTTGAATGCAGGCTCAAAGATGAGTTATCGGAGGAAATGATACAACATGCAAAAGTGGTTGTAATTGCTGGAACAAACGCTCCTTTAGGAGATCGAGAAGTTCAGATTTTGAGAAACTATATCGAAGTTCACGGGGGATCGGTCCTTGTTTTAGCAGAAGCTTGCACGACAACACATTACTACAATGCTTTAACACAACAATTTGGAATCACTGTAGCTAAAGGTATTTATTTCGTACGTTGGTTTAGAAGAAGAAAAACTTGCTAATTACATTTTCTAGATTGTGTTATTCGAACGGTATATTACAAATATGGCCATCCGAAAGAATGTCTCATTCAAAATGCAATGATTTGTCCTGTTCTTTTGGAAGCCATGTTGGGAAACGAAGAAGAAAATCTCAACATTTTATATCTTTCTGGATGCTCGTTAAATGTGAGTCGTCCTGCTCTCCCCATAATTAGCAGTGGTCCAACTTCTTATCCCGTAAATCGGCCGGTGGGAGCAATGTATTATTCTCCCATCTCGAAAGGAAAACTAATCGTTTTTGGATCTGGGGCAGCTTTCACAGAAAAGTATACTTTTAAATATATTAAGATTTAAATATAGCATTTAATTTAATAGTGATCTTTGATATTAAAAAGATACATGGATAAAGAAGAAAATTCCAAACTGCTTGACTTTTTTCTGGCTGCGTTATCCAGCCAAGACCACTTGCCATTGGACATGGCAGACATTGATGATGGGGAATTGACAGAGTACAATCTTGTACCCGATACAGTTCGAGGGGCACAAAAAGTTCGAGTTTGTCTGCAGGAAAGCGATGATTTCATAATGCCTGGCAGTGCAAATCATTTAGGGCATGTCATCATAATAAAATTACATTACATTTTTTTTAATCTAAATTTTAATATGACTTATTTTGTAGGGTCGTGGAACCAGGTCGGCTAATTGATCATAAATTATTCAGTTTAAGTTCTGATCTACTACCAGAAGTACTTCAGGCATATGATGAGTTGGGTGTGAAGAAAGGGCCTTTGAAACTAATTCAACCTCAATTTGAAACTCCTCTACCTCAATTAAAAATTGCCGTAAGTAAAACACTGTCTAAAAAATACACTCTATTTAAAAATCTAAATATTTGAAAATAGGTTTTTCCTCCTTCCTTCAGAGAACTTCCACCTCCACCTTTAGAATTGTTTGATCTTGATGAAGAATTTGCTTCAGAAAAGATACGATTGGCTCAACTAACAAACAAATGTTCGGATGAAGATCTAGCATTTTTCATCCAATCTGCGGGATCTGTGCTAAACGTTTCGGTTGCTGATGAGCACAAAAACAACCCTAAAGCGATACTTCATACTATTCTGACACAATTAGTGGAATTTAAAAGATCAGATAATAATATTGGGTTTGATAATGTTTCACCACCTCCAATTGGAACTGAAGAATCAATTCGTGCTGGAATGCGTAATCTAGAGTTTTAAGATTTGTTTTAATAATGAATACAAGAGTCGACAAATAATTTGCACCTAATGTTGTTTTCTTATTCAAATGTTTTTTTTCTGATATAAGATTAATATAAAAATTCAAAATACGTACTGTTAATTGTGAGCCAGTTTAAATCCAAGCCAAATCTCAAATTATTAATTTGCATTTTGCATTAATTATTATTATTACATAAAATCATCTGAATCCGATCCAGAGTTATCTTGATTTGTTTTCATGTTTTCCGATTTCATTAATGAAGTGTAGCTCCTAACAAAAAAAAATACAAGTTTTAATATTTTCTGAAGATATTTTTTCAATTATTGCAAAATACTTTAATTCCGCATCGTCTGCGCGTTTTCTTTCTTGTGTTTTTTGCTCTTCTCGAGATTTTCTTTCCTTTTCTCTTTGCTGGGCCCTTTCTTTAGCGTCTCGCTCTTCTCGCAGAGCTCGGAAATCTAGTTTCATGTTGTCCGTTTTGGTTTTTTCTAAGCGTTTAACAACCTGATACATAAAGTTTATGTTTCAAATAAAACAAAATAAAAACTAAAACTTTTTAAAATGTCATACCCCTGAATTTTTTGGAACGTTTTTGACCAACTTGACTTCTTTATCATTATGAAATCCAACTTGACCAACTTCCATCCCAGGCGTCTTTTTCAGGTTGCTCCACAGTGTGTAAACAACATCCACGGAAGCCATTTTACGCCCTGTTATCGAGTTATCCTTTACGAGTTGACATGCTTCATCAATTATCACAGAAGGAACGGAATCTAAAGTTTCGCCCTACAGAAAAATGTGTCAAGTAATTTCTTAACTATTTTCCGTGTGACTGGAAACTTACGGGCCGTAGACGAAGGTAGACATGAGCAGAGCTAAAAATAAATAGAATTTCCCAACTTAATTGTTGATACCATAATCGGTGGATATATTAACTTGTTGATACCTTAGTTTATCCACGTGAAACCAAACGTCTTCCGGCCAACCCCAACGTATCAACTCCTCATCTGACAAACAAAAGAATTTCCCATCAACTCAACAATTACGAATAACAATGAATAATAATAATAACGTAATCAATACTTTCATGCTTATCCTCTCCCATAAACAAAGTTACCGGAGGATCCACAACTGAAAATTCAGAAATCTCAAATTAATTTTAAAGTAGACAATTAAATGTTTATCTTACCATCAGAAGTTATGTAATAGACCATTTTCACGACGAACCCTGGTTTCAAAAATCAGGACAAATGTCGAGAAACGAAAACATGCATTTACGAGGATAAAAAATCCCAGTTCTCTCATCTTTAGATCTTTTATTTGGGGAGTTGTGCGAAGGTGAATGAAGAATGAGAGCTATCATCTATTTATCATGATCAATTGTTAACTTAATACTATTAAGTCGGGTGATTTAGAGGCAATAGTGGTTTATTTTCGACAAACACTAACTTAACAATCTATACCAATTTAAATCAGTCAAAAATATAAGCAGTTTAAAAAGAAATCTTTCAATAAGTCTAATAATTTGAGGTACATCTTTTTTTCAAACAAATAAAACATGCAAATATTAAAGTCGTTGTTGTAATTATTATTACTCTGTTTTACAGGAACACTTGGTCAATCAATATTCTACGAATAACTAAATTTCTTGGCACTTTGTGTATTTCTTTTTTCGTCATTGATAATCACAACTAATTTATTAGCATTTCACCAAAATGGACACCTGCAAAAAATAATTTTTAAAATATTGTAACATGTCAATGGTTAGTTAATCGAATTACCATCCAATGTAACATTGACACAGATTTTCATGTTTTGTTGCCTGTTGGATTAACAAGTCCACTTGGTTTTTAACACATAAAGGCTCTTCATTGTGAAAGTCTTTTCCGGTTAATTTTTCTCTGACGCGAGTCACAACATCTAAGGCTTTTTTATTTAAGGCTTCTGGTTGAGGTTTCTCTGTATTATCTGTAGAGGATAAGAAAATTAACACGTATATTATTATATTTTGCTATAATACCATAATTTTATTGTTTGGGTGTAATATCTTACCGGCTTCAGGATTTACTTTTTTAACTACAACAGTTCCCGGAGTTGTTCCGGGAGCGTGGCTTTCACTGCTGGCAAGGTTATCCAAAGTGTCGGGTCCATCACAGTCTTGAACGGAAGAACCAGACGGAAGCATCCCTGCATTACTTATGGACTGACTAACTGGATTTTTTCCTCGCTTAGCAGATTTAATAACATTCAAGTTATCAATTAAACGCCAATTTAGCAGTGGATCGTAAACAAATGCTTCTAAAACGGCCATCAATGAATCCTTGTTATGACGAAGCACTTTCATAACTGATTCACAAGTACATCTATAAGTTCCATCAATTCCAGTAATTTCCATTGCATTGATTAGCATTCTAGTCAAACGGAATGGAATTTTTTCTGGATATTTTTCTCTAGTCATTGCAACTTCAAAGCAATCACCAAAATCAATGTGAACTATTTTTCCACTCTCACGATCCAACATAAGATTTGATGGATGGCGATCTCCGAGTCCCAAAACGTAACCAACCATGGACATGACGGCTAATGACCTTGTATAATTTGTTCTTCGGTCAAACCAAACTTCACTTGAGGGGCTTTTCAGCCATAATAATTTAGCTAAATCATCTCCTTGAGTGTGTTCCAAAGCATGTTCAAAAACTTCAACTTTTTGCATCAGTGTTAGATGATCATAATCTGGAGCCATTCGTAACATAATTCGATGTTCAATGTTGAGAAGGATTTTCTTCTTTTCCCGATAATCATGTATCAAGGTATGCAACGTATCACAGTGAGGAACCCATCCAATTAGTCCACTATTTGTCGATAACGGAATCACAGCGTACCTTTGAATCGTTAAATTGCGACGGAAAGTTTCTGGATCACCCAATAATAGTGTGTTGACTAGACCGAAAAGTTGCATAACTCGCTCGTCTTGGCGTAAATCTTCGTGGCCTTTTAGCAAATAAACAAATTCTTTTCCATTTGATCCTAGATTACACAAAACATTAAATTATTATTTATTTTTGGTTAATTTTTTTGGTTACTTATTACTTACCTAGAATGCATAACTTTCTAGGACGTTGTTTGCTAGTTATGACTTGTAGGAAGCTTTGAATCTGAGCTATTTGAATAACTGGACGCCCAGGCACGTAAGATCCAGGAACAGCTAATTCCAACCCTCGACATTTTAAAAGTTTTGGAGACACGTACTGTAACTCTACATTAAAAAAATAAAATATAGAAAATTGGTTATGTAAATTATTTTTTTTTAAATATATTTTTTTTACCTAAGCTGATTAACTGAGGTAGTTGTCGAGAAATTCTTTTAAAGACGTGATAGTACAAATCCCATGCTTGGTTAAGATCACGAACATTTCCAGATATTTTATACCGTTTGCACCATTCTAATGCTTCAGTCAAATCCCGACCATAAGCTTGATTAAAACTGGTTTCCTTCAAAGTTTGCGGACCTCTTTCCAGCATTGCATGAAGAGGCTCAAGAACTTGAAACATTCCTTGTACATTTCGCTCTCCAAAATATAACCTGGACGCTTCTTCCAGGCCTGTATTAAAAATGAACTCAAATTAGATTTTAAAAAAATGATTAATAAATAAATGTATTTAGTATTAATAAATAAACATACCTTCATGCCACAACTCGTGCCACAATATTGCCACTCTAATAAGTTCTTCAGACACCATCATAGCTTGCTGCACAAGTGTGTGAGAATGTTCGCACATATTTTTTAGAATTTTATTAGCAGCTGCCAATCGTGCGATGCTTGAAGATTTAGACGCAACGGTAAGGGGATAAATTAAGGCTTGTGGATGATATTTCCCAATATCCGCAAGCAAATGGTGAATTAATTTAGCCACAAAGACTCTAGGTGTATCAATTCTTGCAATCAGTTGTGGAATAACCTGAAGCCATGTGTCAACATGAATTCCTCTAATTCCTTCTGCCAATGCGTCATGGACTTCATGCCAGTGACCAAAATCAAACCACAATGTTAACAATCTGAGAGTATCTTGTAAACTTGCACCCGTTGATCGGCTCAGTGCTATAGAACGGACGAATCCTTGTACTGCTGGAATTGTATACTGACTGATGTATGATGGAGTCTGTGATATTAAAAAAAAAACAATAATAGTAATATTGAATATTTCAAAGTTTCTTTGTGAAAGAATTTACCAATCCATTTTTGTCAGGCGTTGGTGCAGCTTGGTTTTGAGCATTAAGGTTTTTATAGTACAAGACAGCTTCAAAGTTCATATAGGCATATGCATGCCAAGCCTTGTACCATGATGGGTCATATTCTGTTGCATTTTTGTAACACCTGTTATCAAAAAATAAATAAATACATCTAAAATTGACCAAGTAGCAAAAAAGGTTTTTGGCCTTTTGGCTTACTTTAAAACTTGATTGATGACCTCTTCTTTTAGTACTTCCATATTTTCTTGCCATTCACCAAGTCTTAAAAAACATCGAGCGAGCAACTTTTTCTTTTCAAGTGGAGAATTTTCAGGGATTAATCCAACGTCATTATTAGACGCATTTATCTGATGACCATTTCCACTTTGTTGAGGAAGTAATATGTTCTTTACAAAATTCTGAAGTTGCGAGAATGCACTTGCTTTGTCTCCACTAGACCATAAATGTTTTGTAAATGCGTAAGTGACTTGAGGATACGTTGACGGAAGAGCTTTACGAGTGTCTGGTTCTTGCCCAAGCAATGAGACTAATGTTTTGTATGATAACTTTAACCGACCATTTTTTCTACATAAGCTTGCAAACTTTAGATACGTCCGGATGTCGTCGTGTTTGCTTAGTACTACTGATCTTGTTTGTAAAATTTTCTGCCAATCTTCAATACGATTTACGCACCCCTAAGATTAATGAAAATGAGTAAATTATTTTTAGTAAAAACTTTAATTAAATTGCTTCAAGTAGCATTATCTAATTGATTATACCTTTAGTCGTTCCCACCACATTAATTTAATATCTTCTTTACGCTCTGGAGCTACTTTATATTGAATAACTTCTTCAAGCTCTGCCAGCATCTGAACAGTGACCATTGTATTGTATGCTCTTTGATATGATTCACTAGCCATAGCAGTTAGTTCAGTGTCCAAAATATCTCGTGCAGAATCGATTAACTAAAATTAATTAGTTATTATAATATTAAAAATTAATTAATTTAATAGCAATAGTTGTATAGCATACCTGTTCTGCTTGTCCGTACAGTTCCTTATGAATTGCAATTAGAGCTCTATAAAATGTCCCATCCAGAGTATCCCTTGGAATGAACTGCACATATTTTTCAACACGGTCCCATTTGTTCAATCCCCAACTTGCTGCTGCCCCCATGTGTGCCATTCTGTTTTTGCTTTTGTCCGACACAGAAGGCCATTTGGTTCTAGCAATTTCTTCTAAACCTTGCCAATCTCCAAGAGCTTCCAGACAGCGCATTTGTCCAATTGTAAGATCAATATCATCAGGACTTTTCTCCAGCTTGGCCTTATATAATTCTAAGGCTTTCTCCCAATCATGTAGCTTCTCATACCATTGTTCTTGTACTCTTAAATGATTTCCGTAATTTCTCATGGCGTATTCAAGTAATCCTGCTGCAGCCTCCTTGTTTTGCAATTTGTTGTTGATTGAAATGAGCGTTTCTAAAACTTCCGAACTTGGGGTTTTAAGAAATTGTTCTTCTTTGTAGTGCAAAGCTTTGGCATATGCACAACAAGACATTGCTCTCTCCCCAAGAAATTCAGGTTCAAGTGGTAATGGACCCTGCGAGAAAATCAATAATTAGTTGTAGTGAAATCACAATACCTATAAAAAAATACTATATTTTATATACCTTTTCACAGTGTTCCATAAATTCTGCCAAGTTGAGTATTGTTTGAGTGATCTCTGGAAGGTCATCAACCATCAACGCTTGTCGTAAACTCGAGATAAGTTCATTTTGCTGTTCTTCTTGCAATTCCGTCCAACAGGATACAAATGCAGCATTAAATAAATCTCTAGGAAGCTGAGCATAAGTTTGAGCCAAATTATGACATGCTCGAAGACTTGGGGAAGGCGACTCTTTAAGAAACTCAATTGATAATCTTCTCAACCACTCTAGCCAATCTTCTTTTGAAACTCGGCGAGATGCAGTCCATGCTCTTTGTAAATTAGCAGTGGATACATGAAACTATAATTTAAAATATTTGTATGTGTTATATTAAATGTATTTTAGAAATAACCAATAAATATTTTTTGAATACCCTGTTGATTGAATAAGTGTCCATTGCTGTTAACCCCATCATATTTCTTGATCTGCTATAAGTTCTTTGTTTGATTTTTGACAGCTGGTTTATTTCATTGTCATCACCTTCCGCAAAATTGTCATCTTTACACTTGTACATTATCATTGTGTCATATCTTTGATGTTTGATACTATGTTTCTTTAAGATGCGCTGAACCATGGGTATAAACACTTGAAATTTAGGTCCAAACTGAATTGCAAGACAAGCCAAAGCATCCATACAGTTTTCCCTCAACTCAGGAGTGACATCCAAAGTTCTAACAAGTGGATGAATAATTCTACTCGCAAAATCAGCAAAGTTGAGGGTACAAGACAATTGTTCAATTGTCTCGAGTGCGATTCTTTTAACGCTTAGAGGAATTTCTGAATTATCCAATAGCTTTACAATCGGTGGAAGCAACAAATGTAGAAATTCGTCCAAATTAGTTCCGAATTTTTGAAGAGCATTTAATAGCTGGAAAGAAGACAAACACATAATTTAGCAATCTAAAATTATTTTATAAACAAAATATTATTTTTTAAAAAAATCATACATTAGCTGTAACTACTCGGTCCTTGCTGATGTCGTAAACCAACACTTTCAACATCAATGGAATCAATTTAGCCAAATAAACTTTAAATTCTGAGCCTAACGCAATAGCAATCTGTTCCACAACAAGAATTATTGTAACTTGTAATGAAGGATTCGTCATCCAAAATTCCTATAAGAAAAAAAATATAAAGTAATTAATTAATAATAATAAAAAATTAAAGTAGCTTACTTTGATAAGGGTAAAAATATCATCCAAATAGGTACGAATGTGCTGCTTAACAATGGCAATTAGCATTCCCAATTGTTGAAATAAAAAGTCTTTGTATTGCATATCAGTTGTTCGGATGACTGTAATAAGGCAGGGGATGACATGAGGGATGTACGTTACGCAACTAACATTCAAAGATTTGAAAACAAATGTGACGGCCTAATGAAACAAAAAACAATAATATAAATATTTTTTGAAACTGCTTTCTGTTAAATAAATTACTTGAACAACAGAGGTGTGGTGTTGGGCTAGTGTATTATCTCGGATTATTCTCATCAGCGTTGCAATTGCTATTGATGGGTAAAATTCATCCAAAGTTGAATTGGACATGTGAATCAGCATTTCGCTCGTGCTCATTTCTAATAAATAAAATTTAAAATCTTTATAAAAAATCAAGCATACAAATACGAGATCATTTCAAATAATTTCAATTACCTTGTACTGAATCCATTTCTGATTTGGGATCTGTCATTGAAACTAATGCAATTGCATTTCCCTCAACATCAATTAAACCTAGATGCATTTTATGTTTGTATGGATCCAAGGCTCCAAGAAGTCCCAACACTCGAATAGTTCCACGTCTAAAATAATTTAAAAGTTATTGAGTATATATAGGATATTCTTAAAGCCAAAATCTACAAAATTACCGAACAAAATGTTGTTGTTCTGTTCGAAGAAATGATAGCAAAGTATCTAAAAGTGTTGGGAATATTTGATATGGCGTTACGACAGATCCCGTATTTTCAACCAGTTGACCCAGAGTCCATAAAGCAAACCCTCTTTGTGTGGGTGCTCCAGAATCATTCAGCATATTCAACAGGATTGTTAGTAGTTCTGGAACGGTGTTATTCATTTCTTTTCCTGCCACCTAAAAATATTTTATAACATTTTTCCATAATTTTAGTAAATTCGTATTATAATAAGTTAATTTATTTTAAATTAAGTTAATAAAGGCAACTGACCTGAGCTAAATCTCCTAATGTTACTAGAATATTTATGACAACTCCAGGATTTGGATCGGTATCTTTTAATTTTCGTAGTAATGCTTTTAAAACCGGATCTTTATACGACTTCATTAATTTCGGGCTAGTGGAAACCAAATGTCCCAACATTCGGGCAGCTTGTTCTTTGTTTCGTCCCATCCCAGAGTACTCAAGTTCATTCAAAATCTTTTAAAACCCAATAAATAATATTAAAGATTGCATTTTAACAACACAATTAAGAAATCAAGAGAATCAATGTACCTGAACCAAAATTTTTCTTAGTCCAGGTAAAACATAAGCTGGATTTATCAGGCTTAATCGTCCTATGGTACATAATCCAATTTCACGAATTTCAAAAACTTCGTCATGTAAAGCGACAAATAAGGCAGATAAATTTTCAGGCTGACTGAGATAGCTATCAAAAATTTCATCCAGATTTTCCAAAACACTAAATCGGACTTCAGCATCTGCAAATTTTAAATTTTGTTCATCGGTTCAATTTAAAGCATTGGAAATATTAAAAGTTCCCAAATAATTTTTATATACCTGAATCGGTAATACCAACTACTAAAAGTTTATTTAACACGTCAGCAACTGTAATTGTTACTGTATGTGAATATCGGCCTTCCAATCCCTAAAGTTTAATAAAAATATTAAATTCACAATTGTTAAATAAAGCATAATATTTCAATCTTTATACCTGAATGGCCATTCGTAATAAGGTACAGCATGTCCGCACAGCTTCTAGTCTAATTTCTTTGCAGTCGGAAACAAGAAAAACATCTGCACAATGCTTCACGAATTGAATAATAGAGTTTCCTGTAACATTTAAAATTAGTAACACTTGAACAAGCAAAATATAATAAATTCTAACCATCAACATCAAATTTTGCCAGAGTTTCTAAAGCTAAAACAATATTGGCGTAATCTGCACTATCAGTGGCATTAGAAGATGGAGCATTTGAGGCGGTGGTACTGCCAGAGCCGGACCCAGTACCAGATCCTTGCTGATTAGGACTTCCACTAAATGACTGAATTATTATGTTTTTCGGCATTCCAGGATGCCTCCAAGGTTGATTCATTAAAATTTGACTTAGGATTTTTAAAAGGCCATCATTTATCTCTTTTTTGAGGGTAGGGATTTGAATTTGAATTTCTCGGAGTGCTGTTGTCAAAGCAGGACTTAGACCAGTAGCCAACATTGAGTCCAACATTTCCAAAATATCATCCCGAATAGAAGATTTTGTTGAAATTGAAAGTAAGGTTAAGCATGTGAATATGGAAGGGTCGAATTTGGTATTCTTTTTTGGAGTTTCCTTTGTTAGAAATATCTGCAAATTTAATAATAATTAAATAAGAACCAGATATAAACAACACATCAGATCACAATAAGAATTCATTAAAATAATAAAATTATTAATATTTTTTTAATGACCTTGCTTGGTAGAGCTGCTCTCACAAATTCTAAAATTTTTGGAAGATATGATTTCATGTTCCCATCTAAGGCAATAGATAAAAGTCCTATTGTGATGAAAGCGTCACTTCTTTCTTTACTCCTCAAACTTTGAAGTAAATAGTTCATTGTTACAGACAATGGAGTGGAAGAGGGAATCAAGGTAGAGCTGCAATTAATAATAAAATTCATATTTTTTATTAATTTCTTTGTAAAATTTAAAAAAAAATTGTTTTACCCTGTTTTAGTTAAGGGTCCTTGGCAGAATAATTCCTTATTAAAATTAGCCAGTCGAGGTAGTATCATAAAGAGAGTTTGTTGAACATATGAGCTACGAGACGTTCTTTGTTCCAAAACTTGGCGACAAATCTCTAAAAAGTTTTCTTGTACAATTGCTTTGCATGCAACTGATTCGGTGAATGTAACTCCTTGATCCCCTCCGATACTCAAATTTGCATTAAATTCGTCCCCTTGTCCATAAATTGTCGAATGATGCAGATGAATTCCTGGATGACCAAGACTTAAATTGGCAATTCCAGGATTTGAGGAAGAATTTATAAGTTTTCCTCCAACTCGTTTCCCTGCATGTCTTCTCGCTTTCCATCGGGGGAAAAATTGAGATAAAATATCTTGAGTTAGTTGATGTGCTGATTTTCCAGCAGAACTCACAACTCCACTTGCAGCAGAATATTCAGCTAAACATCCGCTCAATTTTTCCCGTAACTCCCAAAATTGTCTTTCCCATTCAGCATTTGAGCATCGGAGCAATTCATTGAGAACCAACATACTTCCGTGACATCGATCATCTTTAGTTATGAGTTTTTCCTTTCCTTGTGCCCCTTGTTCCACAAAACCCAATTTGGCCTCGTCAAAACATAGCTTGTAATAATGAGTTTGTGTCTGAGTCTTTTCTCTTTGAGCTGTCACAATTAATGCATGTCGAAGGGCACGAACAGCCCCCTCACGAATATTTGGTTTAGGGTCACGAACAGCATTAAATATCACGTCAAAAAATTGTTGAACTTGTTGGAAGAAAAATGTTGGAGTTGCAACAGCCAATTCTTTCAAAACCAAAACTGCAGCTAATCGTTTCCCTTCATGTCGCTCGGATGCAGCCAACCACTCAAATGCTCGTTTAACCTCAACGTCGATATATTCGGTGGAATAAGTTCCAGAGACTAAGGCCAATTTCCCTACAGCTTTTGCTGCAAGTTCCATAACTTCCACGTCCGTAGATGGAAATGTATTTCTCAAGTAGTTTGCAAATCTTGATATCCTTGTTGATGTATTGCCCACATCCACACCAATAAGTGACTCAATGGCTAAAATTGCTCCTTTTCTCTCATTAACATCCGGACTAGATACCATGTCAAAAATTAGATGATTGAATTCGTCCATAAAATGTGACAAGTCATCCACGGACACTTCCCTCAACTCGGTCGTCACCTGAATATAAAAATGGACATGAAATTCTGCATCTGCTCAAAATTATATTTAAAAAAAAAAGATGAGGCATACATAATGATACAAATCCCGAGCGGCTTTACATCTGGCATCCTCATTTTTAGACCTCAGTCCGACGACAAATTGATTCATGACTGTGACGGAGCTTGTCCCGTTTGTCTGGAACATGGATTGTCCTCGGTTTTGATTTACATTTTGCTTAGACCTCGAAGATCCGGAATACATTTCGATTTGTCTTTTTTGAGCTTAAATATATTCGACCTTGATATTATCAAGTTGATAACCTGTCCAGCAGGAATTTCTGCAAAAGGTGGATATTAGCCAACATCTTTAATAGAATACCGAGTTGTTACCTTATCGCTAAGCCCTCCACATCTTCCCACTAAAATTATCTACTTTTGTCAGTTTTTCTCAGAAACTTTGTTTACATTTTGAAAATTTCAATTGGATGGAGGCCTCCATTGAACTCTACTCGATGGTTTTTATGAAACAACTACGCCTCAATTTATTAAACACTAATCATCCGATAAAAGCTATACTACGACGCATTTGGATGAAAAATGTGCTAACCACCAATTAATGACATGATTAGCACTATTTCCGCATAATTATAAGTTCATGGAATGAAGGATTTCGAAAGCATCTTTGAAGAATTTCATTGGGATGCCAATGCCCCAAAGCTCGGAAGCAAAGGCTGGAGTTTGGCTGAGTGGGAATCAAAATAAATCCACACGTGAAAAGCGTGTGCTTGGAATGCCCAAAGTTTTATAGCTTGAAAATCTAATTAAATTGGCTAATTATCAGTGAAGATGTCAGATTTAGTTAAAACAATTGAGGAGGATGATAATCCTGAAGATTTGTCAGAAGATTCTGCATCTGAAGATGAGGTATGAATATACATTTAGTTAAAAAGTTCTTTAAATAAAATAATTTTGTTAATTTTCCAATATTTTATTGCAGTTTCAACCGACGAGAAAGCGTGCTAAAACGACGGGGACAAATGCTGGGGGATTAGACCCTACCTTTGAATTTGGGCAATTTTCTCAAGACATTTGGGCTGATAAATGGAGTAAAGTTACGAGCAAAAAAAATAAAAATCTGGCCACATCACTGGACGACAAGATCAACAAGCGGCTTAATTCTGAGATTGAAGAGATTGAAATTAAAGAAGAAAGTAGCTCAGAATCTGAAGAAAAGGAGGAATCGGATGATATTGACTCGGATAACTCCATTTCAGAGTGTGTTCCAACAAAAAAGTCAAAGAAAAAACAAAAAAGTAAATTGAACAAAAAGAAAAGGAAGGAAGATGATGACGACATTGATTTGTCTGACGATGAATTGCAACAGGATAAAATTGTCCTTAAGGAAAAAGGGAGTAAAAAAGGGAAAAACAAGAAGGTTATTGACGAGGAAGTTGAAGAAAAGGAAGAAGTTCGATTAGAAGATGACCCAGACTATCAATTTGAAACCGACATGACTTTCCAACAAATGAATCTTTCCCGACCTCTTTTAAAAGCCATCACGTCTCTTGGATTTGTTCATCCGACTCCTATCCAAGCAGCAGCAATTCCCATATCCCTTGGTGGACGTGATATTTGTGGGTGTGCTGCTACTGGAACTGGAAAAACTGCAGCTTATATGCTCCCAGTTTTAGAGAGATTGCTTTATAAACCTAAAATTGAATCGATAACTCGCGTCTTGTGCCTTGTACCCACCCGAGAGTTGGGAGTACAAGTATATCAAGTTACAAAAAACTTGGCATCATTTTCTAGTGATATTCAGGTGCCTACTATTGCATAAAGCAGATTAAGACTATTGAATTGTATATAACTCGAGTTTTTGTAATTTTTTAGATTGGTTTAGCTGTGGGTGGTTTGGATATTCAACAACAAGAATCTGTTTTACGTCAAAACCCTGACATTGTTATTGCCACACCAGGCCGTCTTATAGATCATTTAGGAAATACCCCCTCTTTCAATTTAGCGTCAATTGAAATTTTAATTTTGGACGAAGCAGACAGGTATTATTAAAAATAAATAGTTTGAATTTTTATTAAAGTAATATCAATATCAACTTATTAACATGTAGGATGCTGGACGAATGGTTTGCTGAACAGCTAAAAGAAATTGTGAGACAATGCAGTCCCCGAAGACAAACTTTGCTTTTCTCTGCCACAATGACAGACAAAGTGAAGGACTTGGCCACAGTTTCACTGAAAAATCCTTGCAAGATTTTTGTCGATTCCAATAAACAAGTTGCATTTAATTTGCGTCAACAATTTGTCAAGTAAGTTTGTGACCATATTTCATTTTATCAAGAATAATAATAATAAAACGTTGTAAACGTTGAAAATAGCTCGCCATTTTAACTGAAATGTTAAGGGTTTAAAATGTTAATAAAAACCTAACTTAAAATAATTTTCATAACGGACTGGGGCAAAATGGACCGGGGGCAAAACGGACCGGTCCACTTTGCCCCATGCTTTAATCATATATGGGGCAAAATGGACC
>JAQIXN010001777.1:0-15532 GCA_034698145.1 Proisotoma minuta
AATCAATCTTTCTAAAGTTATCAGGTACAAAATTTTGTAGACGTAGGTTGGACCGTTTTTTCAAAAAGCGGTTTTTTGGGGGTCTGTACTAACTTATTTTGTACACTGTAAATGCAATGTAAACCCAATTCATCTCATGAATAGTATTCAGTAGCAAAGTCCAAATTGAATTAATTTCAGTAGGATTTGTATGGTGATTGGGTAACTTTATCCATTGAATTGAATTTCATTAGATCATGTGCTTTGTTATCATAATAATCATCATTATTTTAGGGAAAGCAGTAGACTTAAAGGCGTTGAAGCGTGTCTTTAAGTAGCATACTATATGTCTGGATTGTATTCTCAATAGAGGAAAGATCACTTTTGTTCTCGATTTCCGCTGTTTTTGTATGTATGTAGATGCCTTTCACCTCAACATTATTTATTGACGCTTCAACTGTAACAAACTGGCTATAATAGGAAATGCCAAACCAATAATTCACCCGAAAGTTTGGTAATAAGCATTGTGCTCTTTAACAAATTTCATTTTAATCTCAAATTTGCCTGGGTTGAAAGATTTATGACTTTTCAATATAATCTGGTGGTAAACTGTCAAAAGTGTCAACCATAATGCTTGTTGCTTTTACATATGTAAAAGCAATTTGTAATTATCTACATGTGCGCAAAACAATGCAAAATTTATAGCGTATATAGGATTCCATATTGGCTGAAACTCGTCAAAATATTTTGTATGTTTAAATCTGAAAGAAAATCCAATTTATTTTTATTAGGTTTGTACTGCTTGACGCATTTGACTTTTTTGATTTTTTGAATAAGAAATGTTGAACTATTTATTGTAGATGCAAATAAGCAAAGATGATCTGTGGATTCGTACTTATGGAAGATTGTACCAAAAATTGTGTTCTCAGTCAATGGAGATCCCCATTGGTCTTTACAGAAGTATAAATATCGAATATATATATGATCTATATATGATATAAATATATGATCCTTTTACAAGCAGCACAAGACTCTCAATCCGAGAGCGAGGAGAGTTATTACGAAGAGGGAGGGGGCACAGAGACGCCCTTTTCCACTGACAGCACGACGAAAAAGTCGGGGCCTGGAGGTGATGTGTCGTCCACAGATAACCGGAAGTTGAGCAATTATCAGCGTTGCTTTCGAAGTGCTTGTGGGTCAAGTGAAAGCTCTTTTACTTCCGCTGCACTCACTGTAAATGACGAGGCGAGGGACTCTGATTCCCACGCACAACTAATTGAGAGAGCAGAGATTGCCAATTTAGTCCGAAGCAGGATGCAGAGTTTGGGACTCTTTGGGGAATCTGATCTACAATTTTCTGAAAAACGAAACTCGTTGTCGTATGTGATAATAAATCCATCATGTGATCTCAAACTGAAGGAAGGAGATATTGTGTATTTAATCCGACCCTCTCCTTTCTCTGCCACAAAAACTTTTGAGAGGCATAACAGTCGGCGAAAGTCGACTTTCAATCCTCCCAATTCAGGAGCAAGGACAAACACAGAAGAGTTGCACAAAGCCTCGAGGTCCCTATTTCAAGATGGAAACGAGACAAATGTGACACGATCTGGGCCACCCAGCACCACTCGCAGACGCTCTTCGTCTGGTAATAAATTAATCTGATACACTAATATCTGTCAATTAATATTATAAAAACTTGAAATCTCAATTCTCCCCGTATATCCAGCAAAGTGTCTGATAATTTTTCCTACAGATTCACCACGTCTCAGGACCAATTCCCTAAGGGTGTGTCCATCTGACGATATACTTCTTCGTCGGTCAAACTCTTTGAGACACGGACTTGGTTTGGGGAGCATTAGAAGACCACACGATGAAATTGGTTTGCCTCCAGTCGGTAAACAAACATGTTCGGTTCAAAGAACATCCAGTTTAGGATTAGGAAATGCTGCCATCAATGTAGAAGTGAATTTTACGGTGACTCCACCATCAGATAATGAATCTGACGCACCAAGCAAGTCACAAGCCAAAGCAAATTCCTTAGAAGGGACGATTGTATAGAGTCTCCGCGACATTAATTTTTATGAGAGTTTCACAAGCTTTCAAACATTTACCACTACGAAAAAAAAGATTCTTTTCTTGCATCTCCGGATAAAAGCGAACTTGTGTGTGGCAAATAAAATGCACAACGTACAATTCTGCGTCTTCTACATTCGACTTACAAAAAATCGATATTACAAAATTACTTTCAGTATCTTTATACTTATATAATCGGATAAAAGCAGTAGGGAGTATATACACGCATTACCTCTGTGAATTATAAATGAACTGGACCAGGCCGGGATTTGCACACACTTAATTCTCTTCTGGTTACATAACAAAAGACAAGCCAAGGTTTTTCTATATTATGTATAATAAAACGATAATTACTCGGTTAAATTATAAGAATTAAATATCTTTACTGTATCATTTAAATATTGTCTGACATTACTGACTAAGCTGTTGGTGCTGTTGTATGTGATTCTGAGACTTTTAAATTTTGCATATTATTAAGACTCTTTGACCACCACTGAAATTTATTAATCATGTATTTCTATTTTATAGACGATTGTGAATCACAATTTGTGATCATCTCATATATCAACAATCTTTATTATTATTATGTACTTGGGTTATTTTCAATTTGAACTGTCTTCTAAATATATTATAATACCATTTTGGCCTTTTTCATGGTAGTGCTTATTAAGTACTTACCCTCAATTATTACTCAACGTTCTGGCCATTTCCTTGAATTGTTAGTAACACGTTGTTACTCTTCTTCCTCTTGTATCTTCTAACATAATCTGCATCTTTAAAACGATAAGTGAACTTATAAATGTGTGATTTGTACGCATAATTGGAAAATATTCTTAAAAATTTTGAATTTATTTGACCTAACTGGTGCTGTTTTTATCTGTATGTATGTATGCTCTCTTGAAATCTTAATTAAGAATCTTAATTTAAGATTAACGATAAAGACATTCGTATGAATAATTCAGCTCAACCTGAAATTATTACTTATTTACCTGTCTATGTATGTAGATAGGTATGTTTTATGAAAGTATCAAAACCATTGATCATTGATCGCGCACAATGAATGTTACAATACTGAAAAATTATCATCGATATACCTTGTGGTAGATTGTTATTAATGGATCAATACATATTTGACCAAGTATTTAAAACTGTGCAATTAACAATTTTAAACTACTTTGATGCAAAAATAAATCTAACCATTGAATCATATTCTTATTTGTCATAAATCATTCGAAGGCGATAAAACAAGTTGAATTGCCCAAAAATAACTTTATCCTCACAAATTGTTAGTCGCATTCTTTCATGGACAACAAAGTATATAATGTGTATAAGCAGACAAACATTTAGAGATGATAAATAGTATAAATACATATGAATCAAAGATGAGACGGGAAAATGAGATTATTAAAGCATCAGATTAGATGACAAACAAGCCATATTTTTGAAGACATTGAATATAGTTACTGTGTCATTAGGTATGGAAGTGATGAATTATGCAAAGCAGATTATCTGCAAATGGTGATAAACTCTTTAAAATAGAGTTTCAATTACAAATGCAGTAGCAAGTCATCAAGTGTTTTGAGAGAATGCCACAGACTCCAACAAGCACAACATTGGAACAGCCGGCAATTTATTATTTTCCCAACCATATCGTCTTTTAAAATATGCAGCTTTGAGGAATTATACAGTGACACGTAGTCAATCTCAAAATACTGCCAAGTTTTATACAAGTCTTCATAAAAGTTTTGAAAATCAAGCTTGGAATTGGAAGCATCTAGTTTAAATGAAGATGTAATCCAGGTAAAAGTTTAAATCATCATATAATAATTGGATGTTGCACACTTTCTGTACTCAATGGACAATAAAGTGTTGACAATTCAATAATGCATACTGAATACAGTTAATTGTGAAGGCAGAGCTGACATTTTATTCCATTTGGTAGGAGGCTTGTAATGAAATATATGTTTACATTTGTTTTATATCGTAAAAGCAATAAAACTTCCAAGATATTATATTACACAGACACAATACACAATAATAATATGTCGAGTTGAATTTCTTATGCCCGTCGAAATAATGCCAGCAGACTAATTTATAGCACTTATTAATTAACTGTCTACAGAGAATCAGAATATCATCGACAGACAACGAAGTATTTAAGAGACAAATAATGGAGTCATATTTCTGGTTTGGGGACGATCTGGAAAATTTCTTATTCAAAGGTCTCACCACAAAGTCTTGGTCAGGTATGATTATTATTGCAAAAAACGCAAAGCAATGTTAAATATCCACCAAATAATTTTTTTTGTGTATTTGGTTTTATAGGTCTACTTGGAATTTGTGTTGCGTTGGCTAGTGTGGCCTTGTTATATGAAGCGTTACATGTTCTAAAACGTTTCTTCTTAAACCGATTCCTAAAAGCAAGAAAAGCCCTTCAGCCAAATGACGAGAATCCGCGTCCCTCTGCTTCTTCGTCCACCGCTCCAAGATCTTTTGTACGCCGAAGAAATCAGGCCAACGAAGACGGAAGTGGTGAACCTGCACCCAGGAGCCTTCTCGAAGAGTCAGACGAAGTAACTGTCAGAGACATGTCCACTACTACTACGTGTTCAAAAGGAGGATTCCTAGATCTAGGGATATCATCTTTCCTCCACGGCTTATATATGTTCCTAGGGTTTACTTTAATGAATGCCGTTATGACTTTTAATGTCTGGGTCTTGTTGGGAATATCTCTAGGGGTCGGCGGTGGCTATTTTTTGTTTGGAAATTGTCGAAGGGAAGACAGTCTTATCCAACCTTTAAATATCCCAAAGAATGCAAGACTTTTAACAAGTGATTCAATCACGGTTAGTAACAATGGAGGAGGTGATTCCAATGGAACCTCAGCTGCATACCTCCGTCAACCAAGACCTCAAGAAGAGGGAGATGATGACGCTGGAGAATCTTCCAGATTAATTGTAGGAGCGCAAGTACATGCGATTTCGACATCTGCAAGCCCCTCATGACCTCATCTAATTATACTCTGTTTAAAGTTACCAGTTACCATCATATAAAGCGGTACAAAATTGACTAGATATATTTGAATATACTAGATGCAAGTGATTTCGAAAAAAAATGTATTATGACAGACTAAACTAGACTATTTTTATTATAAAAATAAATCCGGATTTCGAAACCATGAAGGCGTTTCTTTCAACAACTCTGATGGCGTTGGTTTGTTGGTTTGGAGCACAGTGAGACAAAGCCGTGTCAAGCCAAATGTCAAATTGAGTTCAAACCTCGGCAAAATTTCAGTTTTTCGAAATAAAATTATAGTAATTAATTATTTGAGGGTGTAATTTGTTGATTAGAAATGGCAGACGCTGAAGGATCCTGGTGTTTGATGGAAAGTGACCCAGCTGTATTCACAGAACTAATTAAGGAATTCGGTATTGATGAGCTTGAAATTGAATCAGTTTCTGATTTTGATTATTGGTTAATTAATTTTAACAGGTTGCAAAACCCTTCAGGTCGAAGAGTTGTGGAGTTTAGACCCGGAACATTTTGCGAGACTAAAGTATTTAAGTTTAAAATTTCAACAGTTTGTCAGTTTTAATTTGCATTGTTGTTAAAATAGGCCTGTCCATGGACTAATATTCCTGTTCAAATGGATTGGAGCTTCTGTGGATAGTTCGGATGCTGGGAGCATTGTTGTTGATGACCGATTAGATAAAATATTCTTTGCTCGCCAAGTAATTCAGAATGCATGTGCTACACAGGTATATATATACCAAATAAATCAAACGTAATAAAATTATCCCACTTGATTGAGATTTTCTTAAATTCCAGGCAATCGTTCAGATCTTGATGAACTTGGACTCGTCTGATTTGGAAATGGGACCCGTGTTATCGGATTTCAAAGAATTTACAAGCTCGTTTGACCCAACAATGAAGGGACTGGCTCTATCAAATTCCGATACCATTCGTGGGGTTCATAATAGTTTTAGTCGACAACAAATTTTCGAATTTGATAACAAACAAGCTCCAAAAGATGAGGATATTTTCCATTTTGTTAGCTACATTCCCATTGGGGGAAGATTATATGAGTTGGATGGATTAAAGGAAGGACCCTTGGATCTAGGAGCAATTCCCGAAGGGAAAGATTGGACAGAATTGGTTACAGCAGTTCTCCAGGACAGGATAAACAAGTAATTTCAACAACATCAAATTGAAGCCTATTAAATTAAAGTATAAAATAAATAAATTATAGGTACAAGGAAGGGGAGATTCATTTTAACCTGATGGCCGTGATCTCAGATAGGAAACTAGTATGTGAAAAGAAACTTGCAGATTTGGAGGCATCCGGACAGGCAACTCCTGACAAAGTATTTGAATTGAAGCAAATAATTGAGGAAGAAGAAGCCAAGCGTCAAAAATTTCGAATGGAGAATATTAGGAGAAAGCAGTAAGCCATTTTGTTTATTCAAATAATTTATTTGCAATACTCTTAATTAGGGGAAACAACTATGGTTTATAAATTCTTCCTTTGATAACAATATCAAACCTACATTATGTGTTTGGTGCTACTTGTTGTTTTTCCCTAATTATGAGACATTATGAGTATTGCAAATAAATTATTTGAAGTGTTCATATGTGTTCTTACACCTATAAAAATAAACTAAAATATATTTGTAATTACAGCAACTACTTGCCCCTCATCATTGAATTCCTAAAGGAGCTTGCTCACCAACAGCAGTTGATACCACTCTATGAAAAGGCAAAGGAAAAATGTGAAGCAAACAAAGAGAAAAAACAAGCAAAATCATCAAAGGCATAATTTTATCTTGAATGAATTTATTTGGCAGGTCAATATAAATTTATAATCTAACAGTTGTTGAGATTATGAAAATTTAAAAAAAAATTACAATGAAATAAACATTTTCTATCCAACCAATTTCTGATTTTTGTCTCTAGAAAATTATTCATGCCGTGCAATATATATTAAGTTTTAAGGGTATATGGTATGGTACAAAGAAAAGATCTTTTTGTGATGAGGGAAGGGCCCGGAAGGGCTAGCAGCCAACAATATAGAGTTGGACAGAGATTTCTTTCATAAACATTGTTGTTAAACGCTACGGGATGGTATGGTATACCTTTTCTTTACCATATCCCATGGAATGGAAGATGCATTTTCTTTTTACAGTTACATTCAGTTCTTTTGCCTGTTACTTTATTGGATATTATTTTAAGTCTGCATTTCGTGCTTAACTCATTAATACATTAAACACTATAGATGGGAAATGAAGTGTTAGAGATTGTTTATAGTCAAAGCTTTTTTTATTTCATGAATGAGATATTTATGATCCGTCCACCCACCCACTCTTCTTCTTCTTCCTTTCAGCAATTCACCTCATCTCCAGTTCAACAACTAATTCATGTATTGCCTTTTTCTATTGTCAATATCCAAGTAGGTAGTAGTAGTGAGATTTCATGTATATAGGCATCTCAGATCTTCTTAAAACTTTTTTTCTTTTTTAAACATTTAGTAGCCACTGACCAAGTCTGTCCAGTGGATCAATGTTATAAAAATTGTCTTGAGGGCGAAGAGCAGTCAGTGAGCTAAAGCACTTGTTATCTTTTTGCTCAAATATCTCACATTGAGCTTCATCATTTATTTGCTTAACCAAGTCAAGAAAACTTTATGCATTCACTTGTTGTTCCACATTGAATCAAACGGAAGCATAAGTCACTCTTTTGGTGATAAGCTGAAAAAGCCAAAGTGGAGAGTATATTATAGTAGTAGTTACCAGCACTTGATACCAATTTCACTTTCACGATGCAAATGCTTGCTAAGAGTAGGGATAGATATTTATAATGCCATAAAAAGTAATCATATTTTTAAGTGATTCTTGTAAAAGATTTACATAAAAAAAGTAGCAATTAACAAATCAAAATGTGGAAGTTACTACTACTACAGTTAAGTTGTACCTGTAGTGTTTTACTACTGTTGTTGTTCTCAAAAACTAGTGCTACTTTATCACATCTTTACGAACCACAAAGATCACAATCACAAAGATGCTATAATGACCAAGGAAAGCCTCAGGTATGCAATCAAATACGAAACAATTATGAGACAGTTCATACAAAAAAAAACAAGTTATTGATGAATGTTATCATCTTCATGTATTTCAGTTCTGCTTCCCAGAGTTTGTAAATGCTGCTTTCAATAGAAGAGTGGAAGCATCAAATACATGCGGAGAAGAAGGTCCATCCGAATTTTGTATTCAGAGTGAAGGAAATGGAAATAGGAGACCATGCGACATTTGCGACGCTAGAAATCCAAGAATAGCTCATCCTTCACAATATCTAACAGATTTAAATAATAATGATGACCCAACATGGTGGCAATCAGGAACTATGTTTGAAGATATTGAATGGCCAAACAGAGTCAATCTTACACTGAATTTGAGAAAATCATTTGAGATCACATACATAAGGCTAAAATATCAGTCTCCTCGGCCAGAAAGTTTTGCCATTTATAAAAGAACAAAAGAAGAACAACCTTGGATTCCGTATCAATTTTACAGTGCTAATTGTCGAGGGTTTTATGGAGTCCCAGATCTTGATTATGTGGACAAGGGAGATGAAACTAGACCGTTATGTACATCCGAATTTTCAGATATCTCTCCTCTTACCGGTGGTGACGTTTCTTTCTCCACTTTACAAGGACGTCCATCCGGTCACAATTTCGAATCTTCCAGGGAGCTTCAGGAATGGGTCACAGCCACAGACATAAGAATTACACTTGATCGTCATAATACTTTTGGAGACGAGCTGTTTTCAGACACAAAAGTATTAAAGTCATACTTTTTTGCTATAACTGATTTTGCTGTTGGTGGAAGGTATTTTTTTAATTGTAATCTAATAAATATTCAAAAATTTACAAATAAAATGCATAGATGTAAATGCAATGGCCATGCTTCTGAGTGCGTTCCTAGCAGCAGTCAAGGAGGGGATTATCGTTTAGTTTGCAACTGTGAGCATAACACTGGGGGAGCTGACTGCGAAGAGTGTCTTCCATTTTACAATGACAAGCCTTGGGGCAGAGGAACTGCTAATGATGCTTTCGAATGCAGAGGTATTTTAAGAAAAAAATATGTTCGGCGACTCATCAATAATAATAATTACTGTTCCTTATTGTTAGCGTGCAACTGCAATGGATTTTCAGACCGTTGTTTCTTTGATCAAAAATTATATGAAGCAACAGGACATGGTGGACATTGTTCAGGTACAGATGTAAGATGATTTTGTATTTTTGTACAGATTTTGTACAGATTGCAGAGGAAATCGTGATGGACAAAATTGTGAGAAATGCAAAGTAAATTATTTCCAACGAACGGATGGCTATTGTATTCCATGTAATTGTAACGAGATAGGTAAATTTGAGACAATATCCATTAATTCTTAAACTCATGGTTTTCTTTTATAGGATCAAGAAACCTTCAATGTAACAGCGAAGGGTGAGAGATGTCAATCGATCAATCAATTTTCAATTATCATGTATTCTCATATTTTCATTGCTATAGGGTGTGCCAATGCAAGCCTGGAGTAACAGGAGATAAATGTGACATGTGTCAAGCAAATTATTACGATTTCAGTCCTCAAGGGTGCAAATCGTGTTCTTGCAATGAAATGGGAAGTTACGGAAATGAACCAAGTTGTGACACAACATCCGGTCTTTGTCGTTGCAAAGAAAATGTTGAGGGCCAACAATGCCAAAATTGCAAACCAGGATATTTTAATCTTGATTTAACCAATGACTTTGGATGCACGCCTTGTTTTTGCTTTGGTCATGCAGCCGTTTGCCGTTCAGCTCCAGGCTATGGCCAAGGTACCTATTTTGTTTTGAAAATCTTCATTCCTATAAAAAAATTGTTCTAGTTCTTCTCGAGAGTACATTTGCAAGGAACAATGAAAGGTGGAGTGCAGAAGAAGTTTTTGGTCGATCAGTTCCAACTCAATATAATGCTGTCATTCAAAATCTTGGAGTAAGCTCACCAGGTCGGGAGGCAGTTTACTTTGTTGCATCAGGTACTTTTAGTTTAAAACTTTTATTATATAAACTTTATTTACTTACAATTACATTATTTTAAATTTAGATCGCTTTTTGGGAGATCAACGTGGAAGTTATAATCAAGAATTAGGATTTACTTTGAGAATTGGAGAGCATAGTCCAAAGCCCTCTGCAGATGACATTATCTTGGAAGGAGCAGGACTTCGAGTGTCTAGACCAATTTTCGGCCAAAGAAATGCACTTCCAACAATTCAAAACCAAGATTTTTCATATCGCTTGCATGAACATCCTGAATTTGGATGGAATCCAAGACTAACTGCAAGAGATTTTATGAGCATTTTGTCAAACCTCACAGCAATTAAAATTCGTGGTACTTACAACACAAGAGGTAATTCAAATATCAGATATCCTCCATATTTTATATAAATGCATATACAAGTGTCAATCCATTATATTTAGGTGTTGGATTTTTGGACAATGTAAAATTAAAAACAGCTCGCCGAGCCGCAGCCGGTTCTCCAGCCCCTTGGATTGAAATGTGTTCTTGCCCTGAAGGCTACATAGGTATTTAGTATTTTTGAATGTATGTATATTTTTGCAAAATAAATATACATTTTTTTCTGCAAATGTTTTTAGGTCAATATTGTGAATCTTGTTCTCCCGGATATACACATGAGCCTAAAAATGGAGGACCTTTTGCACGCTGTGTCCCTTGTTCTTGTAATGGTCACGCAGAAATTTGTGACCCAGAGTCAGGTCAATGTATTTGTCAACATCACACTGCGGGTGATAACTGTGAAAGGTTAGTTTATTATAATTCACGTTTGCATACGTTGAAACAAAATAAACATTATATAGATGTGGCCGAGGACTTTATGGAAATGCATTAAAAGGAACTGTCAACGATTGCAAACCTTGTCCATGTCCTAACCAAGGAGCATGCATCCAACTTCAAGATGAAACAATCGTTTGCTTGGAATGCCCAACGGGTTATGCTGGACCCACCGTCAGTATTTATTACGGTGATTATTGGCATAGATGTCTATTTAATATTGCTTAATAAATTGCAGTGCGAATTTTGTGGAGATGGATATTTCGGGGATCCAAAGGGACAATTTGGTCCAAAATCCGAATGTCAACCTTGCATGTGTAATGAGAACATTGACCCTAATGCCGTGGGAAATTGTAACAGAACAACTGGAGAATGTCTCAAGTGTATTTATAACACAAATGGACCAAGGCATGTATTTATTTATTCAAAAGAAGAAGGAAAATTTGCTGAATATGTCCAATAATGTTATTTATGTGTGTTATTTTGTTAGGTGTCAGGAATGTGCTCCAGGATTTTTCGGTGATGCATTGGCTATTCCAAAAGGGGACTGTAAGCCTTGTGAATGTAACGGTTTGGGTGCCATTCCAAGTGCGGACAATGGATTTGTCTGCGAACAACCTACTGGACAATGCCCTTGCAAAGATAATGTTATTTCACGGAAATGCGATATGTGTGAAGATGGCTATTATAATTTGGCGAGTGGAATCGGTTGTAGCGAATGTCAATGCGATCTTATTGGATCAATCAATGCAACTTGTAACATGCGAACTGGACAATGCTTTTGCCGAGAAGGAGTTGTTGGACTTCGGTAAGAACTTTTAATTCTCTTAAATGAGCCATTTAAATAACCGACTATCTCTATTTATACAGGTGTAACGAATGTGCTCCAAATCATTTTGGATTTTCGGACGATGGATGCGAACCTTGTGACTGTGACCCTATTGGTTCTTTGGCTTTGCAATGTGACCCATTGGGACAGTGTCCGGTAATACTTGTATATACATATATATAAATAATAATTGTTTTGTCATGCTTGGAACGATTTTTAAAATGCTAATATTTACAGTGTCGTGATAATGTAGAAGGTCAACATTGCGAGAGATGCAAGGAGAACAAATTTAATCGTCAAGCTGGTTGCGTCGACTGTCCCGCATGCTATAATCTTGTTCAAGAAGCCGTTAATACACAGAGACAAAAATTGTCCGAGATGGAAAAATTACTAGAAGATATTGCAAATACTCCTACTGTTATTGATGACGTAGATTTCGAAAGGAAGTTAGCTCAGGTGCAAGAGCGTGTTGATCAATTATGGACAGATGCGAGGTCAGCAACAGGAGGAGACGATAAAAGTCTTTTAGAGAAAGTTAATGAGCTAAAAGATAAGATTGTATCTTTGGATGCTACTGCCAAACAAATCAGGTATTAAATAAATCCAGGCATGTATGCATATATGTAATGTACATACTTACATTTGAGATATTCCTAACATAAAAAATAATGATTGTCAAAAATAGGGAATCAGTACAACAGTGTTCTAAGAGTGCGAGGGAAAGCACATCCAACCTAACAGCCACACAAGACACAATTGAACGAGCTCAAGAAGCTTTGAAAAATGCTCAACGATTTTTAAATAGCGATGGTAAAGAAGCATTAGAACGAGCACAGGAAAAGTCTATTCAACAAGGCCAACAAAGAACATTAATGAGCGATCTTGCAAGAAGATCTCGTTTACTAGCAGAGGAACATGAAGAAGAAGCATTAAAAATGGAGAAAATAGCAGCAGCCGCATTGAATACCTCCTCAGAAGCACACGAAATTGCTAGAAACTCAATTTATCAACAGAGAAATGCAAGTGATGATTCACGGGCATTGGTCCAATCCGTACAACAGCTAGAGGATGAGGTGAAAGTAACGGAACTAAAGGCAAAGAATGCTCTGGAAGTTGCTAAAGAGGCGTATAACAACGCTTTGAATCTTTTCAAAGACGCATACTCTTTAACTTTACCAAATATCGACTTTAACGCTATAAAAGAACAAGCAAAACGAGCAAAATCAGAAGCGGAAACCCTAAAAGACTCTGTTGAAAAACTTTTAAAGGGAAGAGAGGAACTTTTGGCTGATGCTCATGATGAATCTCAAAAAGCCAAAGAATTGTTGGCAAACACATACAAACAACAGCAAATGGCCGAAGAACTTTTAGCGGATCTTGACAAAGCCAAAGATTCCGCAGACAGAGCTCGTAACCAATCTGAAAATACTTTTATGGAAGCTCAGAAAATATATGATACTCTACAAGGTAACATATTTTCATCGTAAATCATTTGGGTTTGTCAAAAGTTTATTTTTTGCAATTATCCACTTTTGAATCCAAATAGATTTCACTAAAACTGTCGAGGAAAGTAAAATAGGAGCAAGAGCTGCTCAAGAAAAGATTCCTAAAATTCAGCAAATGATTATTGAAGCCAATTCTCAAACTCAACAAAATAAAGCTGCATTATATGGAGCAAAAGACGCAGCTTCACGCTCACTTTTGGATGCAGAAGAGGCAAAGAAAATTGCAGAGAAAGCTTCACAAGTATATATATATGATAACATCTTTTATAAAAATATAATGAGAAAATTTATACATTTATAATTTTGGCAAAATAATAATAGGAAGCTGACACTGTTCGAACAGAATGTGGTGAAACCAAACAAAGGGCAGCTAAATTACAAGACGAGGCATCAGTTTTAAATAGGAAAGTAGCAGACACGCTGGCAAAATTAACAGAAACAGAGAAAAAAGTTAATGAAGAAGATGGACAAGTTAAAACTGCATTGGACAAAGCATCAGAAGCACAAACCAAATCACGTGAAGGCTATGAGAAAGTTCAAAGAGCTCTCAACACTGTTCGAGATATTTCATTAGCACTTGAAAATCTGGATCAAATCAGTATGTCATTTGCTTTTCATGCATTCGTGCAAATTAATATATGTTTCTTTTAAAAATTTATAGATGAAGAAGGTTTGGATGGTTTGGGAAGAAAGATTAGCGAAGTAGAGAGAGAGCTTGATGAAGCAGATTTAGACTCAAAGATTGAAGCATTGAGAACTGCCAGAAATAAGCAAACTCTTTGGATCAAGAATTATGAAGATGAGTTGGACGCACTGAGGAAAGAAGTCGAAAATGTACAAGAAATCCGCAACACTCTTCCACCGGATACAAAATGCTGGAAACGAGTTAGATTAGAACCATAAGCCATATATTATTTACTTTTTACTTGATGTATGTTGAGAGATCTCTTTATTACGAGCTCTTCCATTTTGCTCTATTGATACTGCCAAACAATAATTTAAATTATTGATTAGTACTTTAACAAACCAATGATACGTGATGAGTATTTGTGAGATTGGAAGAGTGGGATAAAAGGAAACAAATTGAGAGTAACTAAATTAAGGGATTGTGCCAAATATGTATGTGTGTGTAGTTTCCTCATTTATTGGCTCCATCATCCAAAGAGTGGTGTGTAAGTGGGATAAGGTTATATTTATATACACTTTGATGATAGGTACTTTGTATGTAATTGAATTTTGTCTGGCTAAATGAGAATAAAGTGAAGTAGTAATGGAGATGTTGTTGAGTGGCATTAACGGGAGTTTGCGGAGAATCGGGGAGCGGAGTGGTTGGCGTCAGGGACTGTGTCTAATAGGCGAGTAGAAGAGAATAAAGGCGGAGGCATAAAGATTTCGGGATTGAATTTGTTATGGCCAATGAATCGTGGTATATATGAAAGGGCTGCCTTAATGGATCAACAATTTGGACTGCACATAAGAGAGATAAATTTTCTCTTTTACAGCCAGCAATTTTACAGAGACCGTAATTGCATTACTTATGTACGCCACACAAGACCGGATCTTTTTCTGCATTTCGAAATGGTTTAGTTAATTTATGAGTGAGCTTAGAGAAGTTGTTCACAAAAGGAAAACCAACAACTTTGCGACGCTTTTACCCTATAAATCTCTCTTTCCCCTCCATCGTCCAGCCAGTTTAGCACAACTTGCTCTTGATTTCTCCACAGACTAACTTTATATCGTATAATTTATCACCACTCTCTCTCCATCCAACCAAACTCTTTCTTATTCATCATTTAAATTCCACCACAGATTTTCTTCCACTTTCTCACTTCCCAGCCACGTATAGACTCCATCTAAAATTCTCTCTACCCAATCCCTCCTCCCGTCTTTATCTAAATCCAAATTAATGATCACGTCACATTTAAATCACTGTCTAAACTCAATTAATAGTCATTTCAACACTTACTATTTATCCACTCTTTTTATAGAATAATATACATATTATAGTCTTGTACTATATATATGTACAACGTTCAAATGAAAGAAAAAAGAAAGATTGTGTATTCATTTTGTGTGTGACATTTGACTCTAGAGTTTTTAATTCTCATCGTGATCCGATTAACTTTTTTGGATTACGGAATTCAATAGAAAGAGGTGAAATGCATTTAAAAATAATCTTATGACTACCTAGTCGGGTCATAAGTTCTGTTACCCAAGTAAACAACCATATCTCTGGTAATTTTGAGAATTGAGACTTTATT
>JAQIXN010001778.1:0-15527 GCA_034698145.1 Proisotoma minuta
CATTGCCCCTTTGTTGGCAATAATTAAAAATTGTTGAAGAAAGTTGAAAATAATTTAACTATTTTCTCCATTTGGAATGTCTCTCTAATTGCCATCTTTGTTGGACGTTTATCTAATTACGCAGAGGGCAGAGTTTGTTGTAAGTAAAGTTCAAAGTTGAAATAGTTAAATTAGTATCCGTATTAAATTCATTGTTTAATTAATGACTCATTCTTTTGTTTGTGTATTAATAACTTAATTAGCCTTTTAATCTTCTTGGGTGTGGTTTCATTCCTTGGACTTAAAACTGAGCATAAAAACAGAGTCAAGCTTAACAATTGGCTGTGTCAGATCAGTTTTGTTTACTTTCCATTGTTTGTTTAGTGATAACGCGTCTTTGTGTTATCTTCCAGTTTTGAAAACATAATAACAACCGTTGTGAAATATTTCTGTCTTCTATTGTTGCAGGATCCAGATTGAGTCAAGATTCTTGACAAAGATAAAAGAGAGGATGGCATTTGGAAACATTCTGAGATTATGGACAAAATTACCAACAATGAATATACAACAGTTTAAACAAAATCAACAACAATGATTCCGAATTTCTTTAGTTTTTGAAATACATCCAAGATTTTGTGCAGATTAACTAATTAATAAGTGACTAGCTATTTAAATTATTATCATGGAAGGTTACAGCGCATATGTCATCCCCTCAGAGGACGTTCTTTTGGGCACGTCTCAAGGACGACATTTGTCTCCTGTTCGCAGATTTTTCTGCCTCCTGGTCACTTTTGACCTTCTCTTCACAGTTTTACTTTGGGTACTCTCTATAATTCTTGTGAGTTTAATTTTTTTTAAATGTCAATTTCAAGTTTCCAATACACAATATAATCTTGTAAATGTTTTTTTTTGTCTAGGCCAAGGGTGGAACTTCTATAATTGACGCATTTCAATTAGAAGTTGTAGAATACAATTTCCAAACACGTCTCTTTGATGTCGTTGTAAGTAGAGATGCCAAATAAAAGTTTACGCATAATAATAATTATTGTTTTAAATTAGATGTGTGCTGGTATTAGATTCGTATTTCTTCTACTTTTTTACGCATTGCTGTCTTGTCATCATTGGATTCCTGTAGCCGTAAGAAAATAACAAATGTCAGCTTTTCTAATATACATTTTAAAATAATTGATTTTAAATTAGTTGACGACAACAATGACATGTTCCTTTCTCTTGGTCAAAGTGTTCCTGTTTCATGTATGTATTTGATTAATGCTTGATTAAAAATAATTTTGGAAATACTTGATGAAACTATCGTTTCAGTGGGACAGTCTGACCAATGCAACCTACCCTGTGATGCTAATCTTGTCAAGCTTCATTATATCGTGGTCAGAAGCTTGGTTCTTTGATTTTCGTCTCATTCCTCAAGAAATTCAAGCTGCAATGTTTCATGCCAGTGAGTAAAAAAATATTCATGTTTTCTGATTTTATCTGATAAGATTTAAAAGTTAAATTATTTCGAATGTGCGTCATAGTGCATTTCTAGGAAAAATCTAAATGTGTATTTTGCCTCTTTTAATTTTCCAGGACAATCTTCAGCCGGAGGTGGTGGTGGAGAGAGTCAAAGAGTAATTTCGTGGTTGGGTCGCTCAGTGTCACATATTGCTCAAAACGCTCCAGGTCACACTCGCAGCTATCCAGAGTCTACTGCCGACTTTTTCTCCCTTCCCGAATCCCCAATGCCATCAGATGGAGAAGACTCAGAGACAGAGAGTATGGAAAAGAGGGCAAGGAGGCTATATAAAACTGCTCTCCCAGAGTCCCCAGAGGTAATTCAAATTTACTGTAAAGAGAGAAAATTGGTTTATTGATGATTTTTTTTGATTGGATCCCAGTGCAAAATGTGGCTCCAACAAGCTCCATTAATGACAGATCAATTACTACAACGAGTGCGTCAATCAGGCTGGGTTTTGGAGAAAACTACAGATTCTGGAGATAGTGTTTTTGTGCTAAAAGCTCCAAGAAAAATTTTTATGATTGCTGTAAAATTTGCATACTGAACTATTTATTATCAACTATATTATATTTTAATAATAATTATTGTTGTTTACTTTTTAGGGCACCATGTCATGTCCTCCAGCAAAAGTTGCTTTTGAACTATTTCAAAATTTTGACAGTATGCCACGCTGGAATCCTGCTGTGGCTCACTGTGAAATTTTACAGGTTCGTTACGAATGACCAATTAAATTTTAGCAACAAGTATAATTTTATCTAATCATTTTCAGCGACTGAGTGCCAATACAGACGTGAGTTACCAAGTGTCAAAGGAAGGTAAGTTGACTACTACTAGTACTACTACTACTCAATGTCAAAAATCTACTTCCAGCAGTTTAAAAATTAATTTAAAAAATTTCCCAGGGGCTGGAGGAGCAATCTCCCCAAGAGATTTTGTAACCCTACGACACCACAAAAGTTGTCCAGATGGAACACATATTATAGCCTCTGAAAGTGTCAAACACCCATCCAGGCCAAAGCAGCATAAAATTACTAGGTTTGTTTAAATTATTTTTTAAAAGTGTTTTAGACTAAATATTTATTTGCAGAGGGTACAACGGGACAATGGGCTTTGTTCTATCGCCAGTAGAAAACTCCCCTTGTAGGACAACCTTTCATTGGGTCCTTGACTGTGATCTTCAGATTCAAGGATGGATTCCAAAGACAGTTATTGATAAAGCCTTCATCTCCATTTCTCTCGAGACAATGAATTTTCTAAGGACCAAATTGAGTATGACAGTAGACAGAATGGATATAGAAATTGACACTGGAACAGAGGTTACGAGTGGTTCTGCCTAACATTGATATTTTATACAGAAATGTACGTACTTTAGCTTGTTGCGTTTTAATTAGTACTTGAAATTTTATTATTGTATACTTAAGAGAGATATCGAGAAACTTTTCCAGAAAAGCATGCGAGCCTATATAAATATATAACTGTGATATTCAGAAATTACACAATGTCCTTTAATATAATGAAAATTTAAATTTGTATACAGGGTGGACTTTTGTAACTTTTCTTAAAATATTTGACACCCTGTAATCAATTTGATAATCAATAATTAATTATAATAATAATTTATTCCGTTAAACTTAATTCTGTATTAAAAACTAAATCACTAAATTCCGCTGCTTCTTTTTTGCAAAACTTGATTTTGTAAAGCTGGGTTCTGTGAAATATGAAACATTGTCAAAATCGCTCAGATTATTCAACGAACTTGAGGACGAGTCCCCAGTAATTTCGTTTTCTTCCAAAGTTCTCCCTTCCCCAAAGAAATTTTGATTGTTGCTGCTGCTGCTTTCACTGCGTTCGCTGGAAAAGAGATGACGGATCATTTTGAGCAACTTTGTTGGATTATATTGTTGAAGTGGCTGCAAGCTTTGTTTTAAACTACGATAAATTTTATGGCCGTAGAGTCGCTGAGCCTCTTGGCGTTGATCTGATGTCACTGAAATATTATATCTTTATTTTTTCCATAATACTTTAAGCTACTAACTAACCCTTTCTGTCGTCCAAATATTCCAGACATGACATCCAACTAATGACAAAAAGTCTGTATTGGAGATATTGATAATACGTCCCCCCATTTAAATAAGAAGGTGCTCCCACATTCCCCATCAGACTTAAACAGCAAAGTTTAGGACAAGCTTCCCCTAGTTTTGGGATAAAGGGATGAAGACTTGTCACAGAATTATGGTTTAGCCATAAAGTCCTCAACAAAGGAAGTGGGGGGAATGGCGTGTCCCCATTTATCATGTTGTGGTCAAGTATCAGCGTAGTCAGGGACGGAAAGTGAGACAGAAATTCCACGCTACTGCAAAACAAACTAAATAGTTGAATATGGTCTTGAGAAATATGAGACATGTTTTAATTACGAGAAGTTATTATGGCTCAGATCCAGTATCTCGATAATTGGGGCATAATCTTGTATAAAGTTTTGAGGTATTTGGGTGAGTGCTTCGTAGGCCAGAGTTAGACGTCTCTCTTCAGTGCTGACCATGTCTGGGACCAAAGTACAAGACCTCACACTGCAATTGCTTGCGGAAGAAGTAAGTGGTCTGTGCTCAGACTTTCTCATCAGGACTGTCCCTTCTGAATTTGAGGTTGTGGACGTTGAGGAAGAAGACGTGATGACGTCTTCTCTAGTGTCTTCGTATAAATGATCATCTTTTTCAGGGTCCATGCTTGGTTTTTGACGGAGCAAAATTCTCGGAAAAAAATTCCAATGTCAACTACGCCACAATGGAAACTAATGGAAAATCTGCTCTAATTTAATCCGCCACAAATATTTGTCAACTAAACATACAAACTAATTCTTCTTTGTAATAATAAATTCCTTTCATAATATAATATGCGATCGATGATATGAACTGGTTTTACATATATACAGGTGTTGTATAGTTGATAATATATCTACTCATCATTGCGTGAAGGTTGTTTTATATTATTATTATGCAACTCGTATCTTTACCTCTATAATTGGATCAAGTACATAGATTAGTATTTTGTTTGCTAATGCATTTTATATTACGAACTCATACTTCAAATCAATATTGTTTTATTATATTTTATTTGCTTCCCTAATTACACATTTGTTTGTATTACTTTAAATTGTAGGTTAAAACCAAACTAAAATTGTCATTCACTCAATTATATTATTGCAAGGTCCCATTCAAGCCAACCAGTAGCATAGACACAGACACATAAGTTGTTTCATTATTTCATTCTTGATAATAATAATAATAATCTTAATATGTAATTTGTTGTCAAACTAAACCCTAATTATCACAAATTCTTATGTTGTACTTTTCGGGGTATAAAACGTGTTAAAATAAAATATTGATTTAGATTAAACTGGATAATATATCTTTAAAATATCTGCGCTTTTTATGACTTTTTATTGTTGGGAACGAATTTTTAGAGGTCTAAAACAAGAGGGAATTGGAGCCTTGAGGAGGATTTTTGTTTGTGTGGCCCTTTTTACGCCTTCTCCTCCTTCGTTTCTTACTGCTTGGCTCTGAGGCGGCTGACCCTTGAGTACTTCCAGTGGACGATGTTGACATTGAGGGGGAAGGGATTGGCGTTGGCGTTGGCGTTGGCATTGTTATTTCATCGTCGTCTTGGTCTTGGAATCTCTCTGCAAATATCCTCCGTCGATGTGCTTCGCTGAATATACAGCCAAGGGATTGTTCTGTCCTGGAAATTCTTTCCTTGAAACGGTATCGGTCCACTGCCACAATTTCCCAGAAAAGTTTCCGATTTTGTTTGGATTCCTCGTCATCTTCAAATTCAATGACTTGAACAAGATCATCTCCTTGCTTAAAATGTACCTAAATAAACAAGATAAAACGCAGTTGTAATAAAATACATGTCGTGTATTATAAATTACAACATACAAATCGTAGCACAAATTGCTTACCTTGGGTTTGGGTTTATCTGACAAACAACGCCCACCAGGGGCTTGTGTCTGATTGGGGGTCATTGCCGTTGTCGTCTGTCTAACTAAATCACTGAGGTCAAGTTCAAAGGACATGGCGACAGCAACGGGACATGATAATGACGATTTCTTCTTTTGACAAGAACGTGTTCTCCTTCCAGAGGAGGAACAATTAAGATTTTCAACAATGTTGAGAGTCTTCATATTAATTACTTGAAACATTTGGATACTAATTAGTTACTTAATTAAAACAACTACAATCTTCCACTAATATACAGCTCCACTCCCACAAATCACTGAAACTTTGATACGGATAAGGTCCCGAGGGCGACAAAACTTTTCTGTCGAAATCCTTGGCGTTTGTGATTTTATCAGCGACAACGTTTTCTGCACAAAGTAATGAACAATCAATAATTACCTTTGTGGTGAAATTATGCATCATTAGTATAATAATTTTCTGGAAAATTGAAGGAAAGTTTTCTAAAATCTGTTTTCTTCAAGCTTTGAGAGGTAAATGGCAAAGCTTTGATAAAACCCATTCTCAAAACACCCCAAAAAGCTGATGCAAGAATTTTCGTCTCATGAAGAAAATTTTTGACGTTGCTTTATCACGTCACACGTCACTTTTATGTTTTATGCAACGTCACCTAAGCCCTGGACCAAAAATGAAATTAGCTAAACAAACAACTCACCCTTAATAGTTTTAATAATTTCCCAACGTCACCGAAAAAAACGCTTCCGGTGAAAATGAAGACGTTGAAAGCAAGAAGACGCTTGGGTAAGATGAAGAAAGATGACCACGATGAATGTCGAAAGCTCCATTTTGATGAAAAGGTTTAAGAGATGACAAATCGAGTTTTAGCAGGGATCTTAAAGGGAGTGGACCTGGACCATGTCCATTAGTAGCAAGAAGTAGTCGTAAAAATTTTGATTTTGATTTAACAGAAAATTTTCAATCTTCTTGCTTTTTCCGAATAGATTATTTTTCTAAAGCAAAGACATAGCGACGCCTGCATTTAATTTTATGTCGCTGTTGGAAATGGTATACAGAAAATGTATGCAAAGTGAGAAAACACATTTATTTTAGAAAATTTTATTTTATGCATTCTTCCTAGTCTTTGTCGGAGGGGACGCGGTGCTTGTTGAAACGTTTTTGCTCCCACTTCCCGAAAAGTATGAAAAGCGGCTACTAATGGCACTCCGAACGGATGAAATGTTGGTGAAAAGGGTCCTAACAATGTCAGAGACACGAGACGTCACTGTTTCTGGAGACCGCACGCCCCCAACCCTCGTTTGTATTATTCCATAAAGATTCCCACTGAAAATATTTTGCAAAATATTCTCCGTCCCTGTTGAAGTGACGCTCGGGGCTACGACAGGAGTGTCATCGTCAACATAAGAACCCTCTTGTTGACGACCAAATTTTTCGGCGCTTGTTTGAGAACCGGCTCCCTTACCACAGTTGGATACCGCAGATGATAAAATATTCTGCAGTTAAAAAAAAAAGCATTGACTCCTTTTTCATTTTAAATTAATACTTTTGATCTTGAGTCATTACCTCAGTTAGAATTTTGTTAATTAATTTGTCTTTGTCGTCATCTCCAGGTTTTGAAATTTGATCAAGAATGGAAGATTCTAAAACTCGCAAAACGTCGGGTTGGAGGGTGCATAAGAATTCTACACTTGACGCCACAATCTGTCGTTCTTCTCGAGGCAATAGTTGGGAAACGTTTTTGACAGGACTCCCAAATCCCTAAAATAGTTCAAGTATGATGCTAAAAATTAAATTCTTTTCTTGAACTCACATTTTGGTTAAAGATACAAAGGAAAAGGGTTGTTAATGAGAGCCTGAGAAAACTTTTCATGTTGTCCAATTTGTCCAGCAATAAACATGCAATTAAAAGATGAATTGAGGCCGAAACAGCCAATAACGATTACTTCCTGATTATAATGATCCCAGTTAATTAGCTTATTAATATTCAATCAATTGCATAAATTAAATGTTTAATGCATTATTCCAGCACGAAAACTAAAAGGGTTCAATATCCGGCGATAAAAACCACACCCACCGCATTTGAAAATGTTTTATACAATTAATTTATTGAATCAAAAACTCTATAGAGTATAATTACACGTTCAGGTCAAAGTCACTTTTGATCACCCGCAAAAAGCGACATAGAATCAAAGTTAGTAGAAGTAATTTAATTTACGATTGCTAATAACTGTTATACTGGACTACATTTTACACAATGACTTCAAAATTTCCCAACTCTTCTTCCGTTGGCAAATTAATATTTTCCGGGGGCACTAGATTTTCGTCAATTGGAGGCAGGCCTAAGGCTTCTCTTTCTGCTAGTCGAATATAAGCTTCCCGTTGAGACCAGACGCTTCTCTGTATACAAAATGGTGTTTTTAAAAAAGTCACAACAATGCAAACGCTTTCTTTTGACGTTATACCTTTATGTCAGGTTGGTATGTCGCATAGAAGCCAATTCCGATCATCATGAGAGTCACTGTAACAAACATTGAGAAATTCCGAAATTGTAAATCCTCCTCTTCAGTTTCCCAGTCAAATCCGTAAGAAATCCATTTCTAATTGCACAATCAGACAATAATGAAATTATTAATTTGTAATATTTTAACAGAGTTCCCGTACCTTTTTAGCAGCCCCCACAGAAAAATCGTCAACTCTAACTTCGGATTTAGATTTAGCATCTTGGACTTGGATTTGATCCGCTGTGATGGTTGTTCCTTCCCGATTTTTCTTGGACGTGGAAATAAATGCGGAAGGCTGAAAAGGGCGACTAGAATAAGGCTTTAACGCCAATCTTGATAAGCCTGCGACGGATCGGAGCATATTTGAAGACATTTTGAATAGAATCTGCAACATTAGTCAAAGTCTAATAACAATACTGACACCCATAATAATATCATGTAAACAAATGTTTTTACCTGTGACCTGCCACAAATTTTAAACGTTTTCTATCTTATTTCGCCGCGATATCCGCGATCCGCGACCAAACTCTTTTTCCGCGACAACTTTTTTCAGAATTTGGCAGAGTGAAGGAATGGCCAACTCGATGGCACATTTGGGACATTTCATTTGAGAAAAGTTCTGTCAGAAAAGTTGCTGCATAAAAAATTGCTCCTACGCATTTAAAGTTTGGGCGTGGTTGGGTTTGCGGGGGAGTGGTCTTCTGCAGGTTTGCACCCAACTAATTATTTCCTTAATGCATTGATTAATCAATGACCTTTCGTTTCATTAGTTTAAGGGACCTCACCTCAACTGATCATTGACCCCTGCAATTCTCAAAGACGATCCTCAATCCTGACTCGTGACCATAAAGTGGTGTCGCGAAGTAGACGTGACTTTTTAAAGAAAACGTTATCAAGGATTTGAATTCCGATGACCTTTTGAATCTTTTTGTGAAGATTACTTTTAACTAAATCGGACAACCTGGCGGAAGAAGGGGAGGGACGATTATTGGATATTCTTTGTCAGAAATTAGCCGACCAGGCAGTTTTCATTAAAGATTTTATTAAAGAGGTAACAAATGGTTGCGATATTTTAACAAACCAGACATTATTAATTATTTTTATGAAGGTTGGGATGGAAGAACTTGACTGCAGTCCAAACATTAATGACGATGACACCACAGATGACACAACGACGACGTCATTCGCCACAATATCTAAATCATCTTCTGCAACCTCCACTTCATTTGAAAATGATTCCTCTTCGTCGTCGTCATCATCCTTGTCCCTGAGGGTAACATCCTCAGACGACAGCGACGGTGATGATTCTCACTTCAAAATTATGCAGCTTCCAGTGGAAATTCGATCCAAAATTTTCAACATGTTACATCAACGTCAAGTTCCCTCCCTCCGATTAGTCTGCCGTCAGTGGAAGGAGGAGGTTGACCAATTTTACGAGTTTGTGCTAAATGTCTATGATACAACGACTAATTTTCGGATCATCAAAGAACTGAGATGCAGAGAATGTACTATTTGGAAGCTGACAGCCAAACTAGAAGGAAGCGTGTTCAAACACCCAGCGTATTTGAAAGCGATAAAGGTTTATGGCCCAACTACAGCAGAAAATTTATCCAATTTGATTACAGCTTCAACAAATTTGGAGCATCTGACACTCACTCGTCGTGCTAATTATCCTTGGTTCCTTAATCTAAAGGATACACCCGCTTTGTCCTCTCTTCAAGAATTAAAGTATCTTCGCCTCAACTCTGAGGAACACGTTTCACTTCACGTTCAAAAAGACTCGCCCACCCCTCCGATCCCACCTCTAATGGACTGCTACTTTCCAAAACTAACGCATTTCGAAATTTTAAAACGTTTTGCAGTGTGGCAATATTCACATTTCGTTACCTCTATTCTTCAATTTGTAGCAAGACATTCCAAAACACTCAAAAACATTGAGTTGGATCTCATCCCTCTTTCCTGCATCGCACTTTTAGACGATTCCACGGACTCTGACAGCTCCGACTCTGAATCTGCTGAAAATAGGCATGGAAGATACTACAAAAAGAAGCGTCGCATGTCATCAATCTCCTCAGATCTCATTCAACTTTCCGAACTCGCAAACTTGAAGCTGTACAAATTGTGCGTCACTACAAAAGGGTCGGATGCAGACATAAGCATTTGGAAATCAATTCTTAACCAAAACCAACTTAGGGAACTCCGGTTTGACTGGATATGTCGAGATCCATTGGCAGAAATCCACAGAGCTCGATTGGCAGGTTTTCCTTGGATGCATTTTGTTCAACCTGTCGAAAAATCTGCCGAGACATTGGTTCATGTAGAACTCGCAAATTTATCAATGTTTTGTCCCACAGACCGAGTGATTCCTTTTGACCTCGGAATCTTCAGGAATTGTAAGAGACTGAAAAGTTTGATATTAAGATGCAGAGAAAATCAAGCACAACTTGGAATAAATCAGAATCAGGTCCAAGAGCAACAAATAGCTTGGCCAGTAGAACCTGGGAATATAGTTGTTGGAGATGTTGTAGGATTTATTGGAGAGGGTAACAATCAAGCTTTAGCTCAAGATCATGGACAGGAAGTGCTTTTAATGATAAATGGTGGAGACCTTCCCGTTAGCTTGGAGCAGTTGGAGATATTCCGTTTTCCTATGCTAACCTCAGAGATTGGAGCAATGGTTCAAAAGTTGGTAAATGTTCGAAAGCTGTTTTTGCATGAATGTGGGAAGCATGGAATGTTTGGAGTTAGTGCGGACGTGATAAAGTTGATGGCCTCTTTGACCTCACTAAAGTTTCTGGAAGTAATTGGTTTTAACGATGGGGGAGTGGAAGGGGGCAGACAACAACTTGAATTCATTTTTCAGTCTATTGGACTTCCGTACGAGGGCAGAGATACTTGGTTAGAGTTTACGGATGGCTCCAGTAGTGCGCACGAAAGTTTAAAGGTCTTGTTGTAAGCTATTTAAAAAAAACATGTACCAACCAAAATATGAAACGAAACAAAGTTTGTTTTAAAAGTAAGAATTGTCAATTGTTGTATATAATAATTTTATTATTATTTGTAAAAGCAATGGTCGCAGCTAATAATTCTTAGAATTCGCATTACTTGTAAATTATTGCATTGACATTAAATGATAGAGGCTTGTAAATTTATTTGTTATTTCTGTTTAATTAAGAAAATAAAGTTTGATGGTTGTAGAATTTAATCAAAAGTGTCTTCCTTTATTTGCATTTGGGAATTTATTTCTTAATTTTCTGGTCAGTTGAATTTTGAGTTTGTTTGTCCAAGAATAATTGTGGAAGATTAGTTCAAGATTTTATGATCGTGATCTTACTTAATTTCTTTGGGTTTGGGTAATTAAGCAAGAGCAGGGAAATCATAAAATTGAGAGATTAATAAATCTAAAAGGGATATAATAATAATAATAGATTCTTAAAAAAGGAAAAAGAATACGAGTAGTTTGCAATTTAAACATTGAAGAAAGTTTTCAAGTGCGACAGTCTGGATTAATAATAAAGAGTTAATAAAAATTCAGTTGTAGCATGAGAAAGGGAACATTTTTGGGATTAGTAGATTTACACCCACTCCTTTAGTTACTTTCTCCATTAAATTAGTCAATAAAGCCAAAGCTTTTGTCGTTATCTACAGACCAACACCTTATGTCAGGCATGCTAACCAAATTGTGCCAGCCCCTGAAATAGGATTTAAGGATTTTGTTAATAAAAATGCCAAGTTTTATGATTTCATTACATTTTGTGTAACATGTTGTGTTAAGATGTAAGTCTGTGGTAACATTTGGGGGAAAGTGGGATCAAGTTGACCACAAGTTGACCAAATCTCCCTCGAGAGTTACAAAGTGCTTTCACCAAATTATCTCCACAAAACCAACCAACCCAAACCGAAAAGAAAGAACCCTTTTATAAAAAAGCCAGTAGCGTCCACAACTGAGTTGTTTGGGAAAGAGGTGAATTGAGACTTTTAACTAGTTTGACATGACATTTGCTTTGTCCTCAGAGTGAAGACAATCAAAAGTTGAGGGATGAAGATGATTGTTGGGTTGGCGTGTGGCTCAGAGGTCCATTTCTGACATGTGACACTTTTGAGCCCATCTTGTTCCTCTCATCTTTTGAGCCCCTGGGGTACACTCACTAAAGTAAATCCAATTCTCACAAAACCCTTTCATTCTCAACATTTCTCTCCTGTCCACTCTGAAAGGGGCAGCAAGGAAACTTTCTTTTTGTATTTGGTCACTCTTCGACATATTTTAATTAACGCATGCAGTACAGACAAAAAAAAATGAAAAAGTTTGGCCATTTTATTTGGAAGCATATGCAGTTTACTATTACATCGTTTGTTGAGTTTGTGAAGGCTCCTTTTATTTGAAAATGTCCAAGTGGACAATCTGGTGGAAATCTGGCTCAATCTAATCCACTTTCACCAACTAAGGAGTCATTTATCATTTCTCACTCTGGAGCGTCCATAAATTATTATTATTTCCCAGCTTTGCTTTTTTCTCCAGAAGAATGCATGAAATATGAGAGAAAGGGCAAAATGTTCAGGGTTTCATAAAAGTATGCAAAATATTATAAGAAGGAGAAAGCCATAAATTATTAAGCTTGTGGGATGGCATCTGATTTATTACCAAATTTTCCCCATAAATTATATCACAGGAGGAGAAAGTTTCATATTTTGTTGGGCTTTTTGTAAGAGTTTCATAATGAAAGCAACACACTGAACTTATTGCAAATTTAAATGTGCATAATAAGTAATTAAATATGTAAATATGTAAGAGTATACATATATGGTTACTTTTACTTTTTGCTTTCACTTGAACTGAATAATTCAAGCTTTGTGGAGGAGCCCTTAATTTAAGGGTGACGTTAGTTGACGTGGGTGACAATGACGAAGATAAAGGAGGCTCATCATCATCCATGCCCATGATCACTATCTTACAAAAGCGGAGATGGAAATTGATGAGCTTTTCTCCCATAATTATCCTCAAACTCAAAGTCAACTCAAATTAGGAAAAGATGGATGAGATGAGCTCTGGGAAAGAAGCGAAATTTACATTTTTATTTTTGTGCATCCACTTTTACCAGAGAGAAGAAGGAGAGTGACGGCAAATAAATTAGAAAGACAGAAAGTGATGTGACAAGACGTAAAGGAACATGACATGACGCAAAGTGACACTTTCTCCACCAGAAAAAAAATTGAGGATATATGACTGAGCGAGTGTTTATGTAGTTTGTCCTCAATATAATAATTTGTTTCTGTCAAAAGCGTCTCAAAATATGTCAAAAATAGAGACAACTTGTATTAACCATTTAAGGTAAAATCAAAAGCTCAACTTACGAGATATTGTGGATAAAGGTGAGAGTGGATAAATATACATAGTGCCCATAAAGGGATGAGAGTCTGCTTATCTAAATGGAGAGTTAGCTTTAAGTTATCATAAAAGCGTGACAATTTCATTTCAGTGGCCGGACATTTGTTGTCATTTTAACATCCACTTTTCAGATTTAGATTGGACATTTAGTGCCAGCCGTAAAACTGAACGAGTCGCAGCCCCCAAAGAGCTAGTGGCAAACACAGCCATCGTCTCCCCCTTGTCCTCTGTCCCAACTCTTGTCTGTGGACTTTGGATGGTGTGGCCTAAACAAGCTTGTTTTGTCCTCTCTTCATGTTATGTTATGTTGGGTAATAACCGGAAACAATGCCCTCGAGACGTTGGATGAGAAGAAGGGATGAGAGATTTTTAAATGGAGGGACCAACCACGCTCCGCTTCAATTTGCCTACAAATAACATCCCACGTCCCAAACTACAAACCTTTTAAACGAGTCAGGAGGCAGATTGAGACAAATCAAGTTGGTTTTACGTAAAGCTTTCTCTGACCAATTTGCGCTACTTTGTGGATGTTCCTTGATCCCTTTAAAAAGTATTTTATTTGAGGGTGTACCTGGAAAGTGGGGTTTTATTGGTTTATGTTTAAAGTGCACTTTACTCTGGCGAGAAAGCCAATTCCCAGAGAGAAAGTAACTAACCACACCTTATGCTCCCATAAGTGGAAACCAAAAACCAAACCACAAAACAAATTACGGAGCAAAAGCTCCAAATTTTATTGGGTTTACCACAAATATAAATAAAATTCAGCTTTAAACAAGAAAGCAAAAACTTGAGGGAGCAAGAGAGAGAAAAATAGAAACAGTTTATTAAAAAAAAGTTTTTGAGGTTTTCTTTGAAGACCTGATTTTCTTTGATGACCGTTTCTTTTGTTTAACTTTGATCAGCAGATTTGGAACATAGTCTGCATATGCAAATAAGCTCTCGCCCAAAAAATTAAATTGGAACTTTCACCTTTACAAATAAAAGCTTGAGGGAGGGAAGAAAAAAATCAAAGGAGTTTTTCTTCTTTTGTTTGTTTTTACAACAAAGAGGGGAGAGTTGATTGGGATGTGTGTGCAACTGAAGGATGACGATTAACTGTTGGGGAAAAATCTAGTAAATGACGGAAGAATGACATATCATTGGAGAAAGCATAAAATTGTTCCCATTTATTTTGAGTTGGAAGCCAAAGAAAGCTTTCTTTATAAGTGAATAAGATAAAGTAGATTTGCAGAATGAAGATCAAAGTTTATTGGGATGGACAAATGTGGAGAGTAGACTAATTCCTTCGACGTCTGTCCCTTCAATGATGTCAATCCCTTGTCCAATTTAATCCCTGCCATTTGACTTTTAGCTCGGATTAAATTGATTTCACTTTCACTTTCGACCCCACCCACTAAATTGCATTTGGGCCAAGTAGAGAATTGTCTCAACTTTCTCAAGGAGGCGAATTGAGAAATCGCCATGGGCTTGTCTTATATTTTTTCAGGATTGAGTTAGAAAATTAATAAGAAATTTTCAGGATTCGGCTTGTTTTAATAATTTGGGCATAGTTGCCCCTTTGCATCTCCCTCACTTTAAATAGTTTCCAAATTCTAGTAATGAAAAGCGGAAGAAAGAGCTCAAGCGATTCAAACCACCGAAATAGTCACAACAGGCACCACGGACATGACTTTCGTCGTTCTTATGAATCTGAACATAGAGAAAGCAGTAGCGGTGACATGTCCAATGACTCTGATAAATCCCACCACGGACACGGAGAAAGTCACCACAGTCACAGAGATAGTAATCTAAGCCAAGTTAGTCACGGAAGTGACCACGCACATGGTCACGAATCGCATCATGTGCATGGAGGACACCACCATGGTCACTCAGACGCGTCCCATCATGGACACGGCCATGCTCATCACAGTAAAAAAGACTCGGATAGTGGATCAAGTTCCAAAAGTGAGTCTAGAAGCAGTAGAAGCTCTTCAAGATCCAAAACAAAAAGCACAAGTTCAGGATCAAAAACGAAAAGTTCATCTGAAGTAACTAAATCGTCTAGTTCCACATCTCAAAAGGGAAACCATCGTCACTCAAATGCATCCCACCATGGACATGACCATCGTCACTCAAATGCATCCCACCATGGACATGACCATCGTCACTCAAATGCATCCCACCATGGACATGACCAT
>JAQIXN010001779.1:0-15521 GCA_034698145.1 Proisotoma minuta
ATTTTGGGAGTCTCAAATTATGCAAACTGGGTGTAATCGAGTGGCCAATAACTTAGCAATTTCCGGTACATGCCTTTAATTAATGCATTTTTGATTGGATATTGGATGCAAACAGTTGGAAGAAATGAACAATGACGACGTAATTGTAAAATTAATTACAACCCAACTCCAACCAATTCGAGCACGCGTCACGGATTTAATGTTGAAGACAAAAGGGTACGAGGATCTCAAGCAAGTTCCGCCATCATTTGTCAACACGACCCTTGAGGAATTGAAAGATGTTGTGGACAACCAGTTGGAAAAAATGGACACAGAGGTAAAAATGAAAATTATGTATATAGCAAAGTATTTTTTAAAACCATAAACCATTATTAAACCATTACAAATTTCATGTAGATTCGAAACCAAATGAGAACCGTTGGAAAAGAAGGGAATGTACTTATGAAAAATATGGACATTTTGGACGATATTTTGGATAATCATCGCTATGCCATTTTCTCTCTGATTCGCGAAGACGTTATTTTAGACTGGGGTGAGGAACGGGATCCGGATGCTTACCTGGGACAGACGCCACTAGACACTAGAACAGCAGACATCATTTCCGAACTTACCGAGCTGCGCGATGCGCTAGAGCGACTAATTGAACCATTCAAATCACGGGAAGAATTTGTCAAATGGATGTTGAATGATGAAGAGCTAAACAAAGCCAAAGAAGAAATTAAAAATTATGATGAAATTGATATCGGAGCCGTGATGGGAGAATTTGGAAAGGCTTTAGAGAAAGGGGATGAGAAAGAGATTAAGGGTGAATTTAAGAAAATTGATAGGATACAAATTGCCATAAACATTCACCATTCAACACTGGATGAGATTGACACGAACAAAACCGTTTATGCAAAAACGCAATATCTTTTGGCCAAAGGGTTAGACCGACAGGGTCATCTCGCATTAAATTCCCTCAAGAGGAATAAACAAGGACCTTGGTATGCCCTTAGGGGAGATGTCGTGCATGATATCAATAATTTAAGGAAAAGAGTGAAAAGACTAAAACAGTTTAAGTAAAAAGTCACCTCCTTACTTATACCTCTTAAGTTAAGATTTTAGGAGATTCACATTTTATGCAAGTAGTAAACTTTTTTTTTGTTATTTATTTTGTAATTACATATATTTAGAATGTTACGGAAACAAGCGTTGGGTGAAATTACCGGAATGGTTGTATTAAAATAAAATACAATATGAGGCCCTTTAAGTTCGTTTTGCATCTTTTTTATTAAAATATTGCTCAACTCAAGGGGGTGACGCTGATATTAAATTAATCAAATGCACTAGTTCGGATTCGGATATTTCGGATCTAGATTGTTCCCTTTGAAATTCAAAGTTTAAATGTGTAACAAAAACAAATAAAAATGCGGAGAAGAATAAAAAAAAAACTTCAGCCTAAAATTAAAAATAAAAACAATAAAACGTTGTAAACGTTGGGACTATAGCTCGCCATTTGAATGTGAGTGACAAGCTACTTCGAGTTTTTTGCACTTGTCATTTCTTGTCATTTTTCCTATATCTATTTACTTTGTAAATATATTGTTAAAGAATATTACTAAATACTAACCCAAGCGATAACTGAACATGCATATATGCATATACATACATATATAAGTGAAATAAAATTTGAATTGTGAGTCACAATTTTTGACCATTTAAAGCGCTTTGATCTTTTTGTATGATTTTTATTAAAAACTGTCTAAATCTGTTGTTGTAAATCTGTTGTAAATCATACAATTCTTGCGCCCATCTCACCAATCATAATGCTAGGAAAATTAGTATTTCCACTGAAAAATAAAAAAGAAATTAAACAATTCTGTAATAGCCACATATGTAAATGTATGACCAAACCTTGGAACAAAAGGCATCACAGACGAATCAATAACTCGCAGGCCAATTGTCCCAAAGACTCTTAACCTCGAGTCCACCACGGCCACGGAATTATTTGGTCCCATTCGACATGTGGAAGTTGGGTGGAGTCCAGCCCCACTCACAACCTCCAAATAACAGCTCCAGTATTCCGTTGAGGGAAATGGCAACGATTCACATTGAGGAACCCTTTCTGCATTTTCACTCCAGTTTAACCCAAGGGCTTGGAATGTAGTGGAATTGAAGAAAAAGTCAAGAAGGAACTCGATCCCTTCAATTAGTCTCTGTTTGTCGCTTGGGTCTTCCAAAATATGAGGATCAATTATTGGGAAATCATCCGGATTAGAACTTGCTAATCTCACGGTCCCTGTTTGTTCTGTTCTTACGAGTTCTAGTTCCGCTACAATTTGCTGTTCTATTGGTTTTCCTTGTGGACTTACCACAACTTGATTGATATAAGCATGTAGGTCTGGCCACGATGGATCGTTATACGACTGACTGGGAAAGTTTCCATGGACGATATGGACCCCAGAAGAACTCCATGGGGCCATATTTGATAGGGGACCTAGTGATAGTAAGCAAAACATGTATATATTTACTATAGATTTCTGAAGAACATTTTGGTAATTTTATAACCTGTTGCATTTAAAATGTACTCGTTGACATTTTCCGGAGTGAGAGGATTTAGAAGACCAATTGTTCTGTTTATGACAAAGGGGTAAAGAGTTGGTCCAGTATGCTCTTGCAGATAATTTCCAACTGCGGGCAAATCAACTATGGCGTCAATCTTTAAGAAATAAGTAATTCAAACAAGTACCATTAAAAACATGATTATGCATGCAAATATGTATATTTAAGTATTACCCCATGTTCCGCCAAATGTTCCCTTGGTCCTAGACCAGATAACATTAGGAGTTTTGGGGAGTCAATGGCCCCTGCTGCTAATATTATCTCTTTGTTTGCTTCTACATATTTTGTGGACCCGTGGCGTTTGTAGATCACACCCACGGCATGCTTTGTACTATTTATGGATATCTTTGTGACCCATGCATATCGATAAATTTTTAAATTTGGTCGATTCAGTATGGGTTCCAAAAATCCGTGGAACGTGCTCCATCTCAGCCCATCTTTAGTGTTGTGGTCAAGTTTGGAAAATCCGGAAGGAAAATCCCCAGAATTTATGTCCCCAATGAAAAGCCCTCGTTCTTCAAGAGCAGCGGACACAATGTCGTATCCTGGAATGTAATCCAAGTGACTAACATACATTTCCCCATCCGTCCCGTGATTTGGGCCTGAAAATTTTAATTTCTATCAGTTGAATTTGTGTATATTTCGATTAATTTACGTTAAATACCTGGATTGTCCACATATACACCTTGATAATTTTCAATAGCTCTAAATGCATCCACAACGCTATCAAATCTCCAAATCGGATCTCCAGTAAAATTTGCCCATGAATCATAATCCTTCGCAGCACAGCGATTATAAACCAGTCCATTTACCGAACTGCTCCCACCCAAAGCTTTTCCACGGACAAAGCTGCAAATCTGTCAAATAAATATATAATTTAAACACTTTATTCAAAAAAGTAAATAAATCACCATACGCCATTATTATTGCCACAGGATTTTTCTTGTCTTGTGGAATTATAATCCAGTAGCATTCCAGCTTCACCTAAATAATCTGTAAAAACTGGGATGTCGCTCAAGGGATTTGGATCTCCGCCAGCGTCCAATAACAAAACGCTGTCGGTTCCACTTGCAGACAAACGATTTGCTAAAACTGCCCCTGTATTTTTAATAATTATAAGCATGCTTTGTTGTCATTGAAATAATTTTATTGGAATAAAACCTGCACTTCCGGCCCCGATTATTATGTAGTCAAAGTTTTCAACGGGAGTTTGGCCATCTCCATTTGCAATGCTCAGCACTCGATCGGATTCTTCAAGAATTGTTTTGTAAAGTGCAGCTTGTTGTGGGCCTTGGATGTAAAATGTGGCCACAATTAATGGAATTGCAAGCCTTGATATGAAATCTATTGGGATAGGCATGATTTTTCAGTTTTAATTTGCAATTTAAGACTGGTCCATTACAACAAAAGTCATGTTGATTAAGCATACACAAGTAGCTGTCAAGATTAATGTATTAAAATTGTTATCAGCTTTTGATACAAACAGGTTTATTTCCAGTAGCATTGTTTTAAGTTATGCGCATTTACGATTAGGTGAAAAAGGTAGCACAACAATTTGTTGTTTTCTCACTTTCTCCCTTCATTCTTAGAATCACTCATCCATATGCATAAAAATATAATCTATAGCTTAAAACAGCCAAACAGCTTTTCTCGGTCTGTTATTTCTGTGTAAGGCATACATAAAAGGAAAGATACGTGATTTTAGCTATCAAAAGGATGAAAGGAAAATTATTTTTTGTGGGCCTTGCCATGTGTTTTGTTCCCTAGCTGAATGAGACTTGGGTCGGTTGAATAGCTAAAATTGGAGCAAAGTGACTTCACCTTTACCTTTGCTGCAAGTTGCATGCACTTTATAGAATCGGTTCTGTGGCAAAACAAATAAAAGTAAACCATGCACTAATAAAAATGTAAAAGATAAAATAAATTGTATAAATAGCAAGCAGAGATTATTCATTTCATTTGACACTGGACATGTTTGACATTCTAATTTGAAGATTAGATTTTTCCTAGTTTAAATGTTTCTCATAATAATAATGTTTTATCTTCTCAATTCCATTTAACCACTAATTCTATTTAATTCATCATTTAAATCTTAATCTATACACAGGAAAGTAAAATGATACAATAAGGGCTTAAAGGAGCCGAATCTCAATTTGCCTCGTCCAGTAAAGACCACTTAAAAAACTCATCTTGTTTCCTCTCTAATGAATGGAAACTGACACCAAAAGTCATAGACTACATTACCACACTTTGGAATGTGTCATGTGTCCTTTGGCCCCACCTCCCATTCCGGTCACAAAAGGTCATGCCCCTCAATATGTTGTACTACAGACATTCAAACATTTTGTAAAAACACATGTCAAACTAAAATCCAAAAATGCGTTTCTTGCACGTAACAAAATATGTAATTCAAAGTGTCTCAAAGCTATAAAACGGAAAATAAAAAGCTAGTGACGAAAGCTGTCTAAAAATTAACGACAAGCGAAGAAAGAATGTTTCGTTTTTAGCCACCTTGTGTTGTAACCACCCCCAACGAGTAAGTCCTCGTAAAAAGATGTGATTGAAAAATTTGTCCTCTGCTGCATTTCATCAAATATCAAATCAGTGTCTTTGTGTTCACTTCCCCTCCAACCATTGCGATTCTTTTGAGGTTTAAAGGGCACTTCTTATACCTTGCAGATGCACCTGGCCACTCCATTCAAAAGATTCCCCAACGGTCGTCCCAATAATAATCGATGAAAGCTCTAAAGCTAAGGCTACATAACTACAAATGCATCTGCTTCGGCACAAGCCAACTTTTGAAAATGAAAATCTCTCAAAAATTTTGTGGGGCAGGTGGCTGTAAACTGACACGCCAAACATGTGTCCCTTTATATGAATTAAAGTGAGATGCTTTTAAAAAGATTTCCGAGTCTTATGCATCTGCTATTACGCATCTCCTCCCACAAAACTAAGCAAAGGGAGAGGGTTAGTTTAGGTTAATTAAACTTTGTTTCAGCAGATGCTTTGCTCACTCAGATGATCGGGTGCTAATGGATTACCAATCATTTATTACTTGCCACCTGGACCACAAACAAAACGATCTAAGTGGTTACTCATCATCAGCCCTCAACTATAATAATTCATTTTGATCCAGTTGCATTAGTTGCAGATAGATCACATTAAATGTTGTTGTTTTTTTTTCTTAAATTGTCTCTTCCCGTGAGAACGGACCAAGGGCCATGGCCCTGCATACTAATGTAGGCTCTCTTTCTGATGATCCTCTAAAATCTAAATGAGAACTTTTCTCCATGCTTAGCCACGTCTCATTTGCATATTACTTGTACTTACTTCTTTTATATAAATAGAAAGCTTTTGAGCTATGAAAACGTTTTAATGTGGGGCTACAAAAAATATATTTCTTTAAGAAGAGGAAAGTATGAGTAAGAGGGATTGCGAAATGAAATGAATTCAAAGCCAAAAATTGTGCAACCAATTACGACACAAATCTGTCAAGTCCAAGTCAACAATATTTTACGATTTGGTTGAAAATAAATTCTTTTCTAGCCATGGCACGCTTATTCAAGCTCTAACCTGTAAAACTATTTATCTCCGTGTATGATAAATGCCACCGGACATCTGGCCCGCACCAGCTGAAAATCTCGGAGAGTTAGGTACACAAGTACAAAAGGGATCACTAAGGACCTTTTGTAACTTGTTTTTTCCCTTCGGTTCCCCTTTCTCGTTGATCCCTTTAAACAAAGCACGTGCTGGTGGTGGCTAAGGATGAAGGCTTTCCTACATCACACAAAATTCTAAACTTATTCCCTCTCTATCTCCGATCACAGATCAGTTTGAGAGTTGAGTTCAAACCGTGAACATTAAGCTTAAAAAAGTTTGTCTTCCGTCTCAAAGTGCCTCAATTTAAGATGCCGATTCAAGGATTTAGCCATTTTCCCCTCAAAAAGAGACCTATCCAATGGGTCAAACCGGAACTAATTGGTAAGGATTATATCTACATGGATTATTTCTCGGTTTTTTTTTCTCAAAAAATAATCCTCATTTCTATTATTTTTTTTTAAATTTTTACAGAAGAACAACCCCCACTCCAAGAACTGCCGCAAAATCTTTCAACAAAGCCCGAAGATTTGCGTGTCAACAAAATGCCACTGCTCCAACTTTCCTTCAACAACCAGCAACATTTCCATCATCAGACGGTCCATCAACATCAACATCAACCCCCACCATTTTACCCCTTTAACAATTACCCCGTGATGCAAATCCCAGAGTCACCAACACCACTCCCACTCAGTTCAAACACAAATGTCTCAACCCGATACAATTGTCCCAGCTGCAACAAGTCCTACTCGACGTATTCAGGGATGACCAAGCACATGCAGTTCCACTGCGCAGCCGAACACAAGAAAAGTTTTGTTTGCAAATTCTGCGAAAAGGTCTACGTCAGTTTGGGGGCCCTTAAGATGCACATTCGGACACACACACTGCCCTGCAAGTGCACCATTTGTGGAAAAGCTTTTAGTCGGCCTTGGTTGCTACAGGTAAAAATCTTTACAATTTTTTGAGGGGTAATCTGAGAAGCAGTTTCTAATTTTGACATTTTCCTTTGAATTACGCAGGGTCACATTCGCATCCACACTGGAGAAAAACCGTTTTCTTGCCATTGTTGTCAAAGGTCTTTTGCGGATCGCTCTAATCTCCGCGCCCATCTCCAGACCCACTCGGAAGTCAAAAAGTATTGCTGCAAAAAGTGCTCAAAAACATTTTCCCGTATGTCCCTTCTTGTTAAACATGAGGAAGGGGGATGTTGCTGATAAGCTTAATTAAACATAGCTTTTAAGTTGTTGTGCCATTTGTTTAGTCATTTAGTCGGTCGCTTGTTTTTTTACACACATTTTTACTACATATTTAAGCTAAGGATGTTTTTATTATTATAAATATAAGTATAAATAAATGCTTGCAGTTTGTCAAAACGTAAGTTGTCTCATCTCGCCTCCTTTAACATTTTAACCATTTAGCAAGTTGATCACGCGATAAAACGGAGAAACTCTTTTCGTGAGCCCAATAAAAATTGCTGGGCGTGTGCTGACTTAAAGTTGAGCTAGTAACCTCTGACTTTTGCAAATAAATGCGGAAATTGAGTATTGTTCGCCGCACAATGGAGATGAAGAGGCCGATTGCGGATTTAGCTTAGTTTTCGTTGGCTACAGACAGGAAAAGAAAGGGTTCATTTAAATGTAAATGTAGCAGGTGGATGGTGAGGAAATGAATTTCCAGGTTGCCCAAGCACCTGTACTTTTATCCTATTTCACTTTTCGTCCAGAAAAACAAGGAACGCAACGGTTATACATTTACCTGCTGTTGTCACTGACCAAAATAACACAAGATCGTCAACAGGTGAAGACACGTGGCAGGCGAGAGTCGGAGAGGAACGCTTAAATTGTTAATTTTTAAATTTGAGGGAAATTATTTAAAAAGGGAACAGGTGGGGAGAGGTTTGAAATTGATGATGATGGCATGCCTTGTTTTAAAATTACTAAAAGTCAGTAGCAACCAGTAAAGGAGATATTTTTAAAATTTAAAGGGTGAGAGAAGGGTTACAACATTTGGTCCGGAAACAAAGTCCTGGCCAAATGTTGTTGGTTGTTTGGATAGGAAACGACAAATCATTAATAGAAAACATGGCACAATTTCTTATTCGTCTTCTTATGGTTGTTTCATCATAATTAAATGGGCAAGCAAATGAGAAGTAGATTCAAAGAATAAAATTTTTTGGCAGGTGAATGGATGGATGGAATTTAAAGCCGTCCTTTGTGTGCAAAAAGGGTCCAATCTTTCACAATCCTTGAGAACGAGAACTTGTCTCAATGAAAGTGGACCCTTGAAGTTTAAAGGTTGAGCAATAGCAACCCAAGAATTTTATTTGGGAATAAAAAATTGGGTCACTCTAGTGTGAGAATATTTTCGGGATGATAAAAATGAGATCTCTGGAGAGTAACGGGACAGGTTTTCAGGTTTTCTCGTGCTTTGTTTCGCTAAAGATGTAACGGAATACGGAATAGGAGATAAAAAATCAACAATCCTTTATTTTATTCATGTCGGGTAATAAAAATCACAAAAAAGGCACCTTACTTTCTTATGTCTTAGGTAACATGGTACTATAGACTAATATGTAAATTTAATAAAGCACCGGTTCAGTCCTTTAAGTTAAAATATTAGAAGGGGATGCAGCATCCCAGAAGGATTGGAAAAATGGGCGAAAGCATCCCTCACATTTTTTGCTCTAATTTCCAGTGTTTCTTTCTCAAGAATCTTACCCCCTCTCACTTTCCCCCAAATGTAGACAGAGTTTCCTTCCGTTCTTACAGCCGCAAGGGATGCCCAATGAGCTGCTCCTATTTCGACGACAGGGCCATCAACATTATTGCAAATTTGTATGGGGACCCTGGCCCTCATCCCGCTATTTGCACAAATACCCCAAAAATAAACGGACCCGTTTGAAGTCAAAGCCAAGGTGAAATGAGGTCCACATGCAATTTGATTGATTGTCTGCTCGCAAAGTTTTTTAAGTCTTAAAGGAGTTGGGCTTTGGGCTTCTTCTGTGGCAGAGCCCAACTGACTTTGATCATTTTGCCCCCAAACGTAAACAATACCGTCTTTTGTTAGGGCAACGGAATGAAACATTCCAGCAGCAGCGTGGCTTATCTGCGTTCTGGGTCGATTGAATGTAATTTGTCTTGGGTTGGGGTCAGAGTCTTCGGGAGCCCCTGTGCCTAAGGAGGAATACATATTATAGCCCCACGAAAATAAGGAACCGTCAGAAGCAACTGCCAAAGTGTGATCGGAGCCGCAGGCCAACTCTGTTATGCAAACATTAGCAATTGCCCCTTGGATTTGAATTGGTGGTTGAGGGAGCGATGATTTGACCCCTGTACCCAATTCGCCCATTTCGTTATAACCAAAGGAGAAAAGACGGCCTTGATCAGTCAGCGCACAAATGCTCATGCATCCTCCATCTACGTCAAGTCCGAAGCCAAAGTCCACAATTCCTATGCCGCTCAGAGGAGGAACTTCCAACGGCTCTTTTGTCTCATAAGTTGTCTCCACTCCTGTTCCAAAGCTGCCAAAAATGTTTTTACCGACCGCAAAAGCTCTATCCCCATGTTCCTTTTTTGTCAGAATTATTGCTGTTTGTTCAAAACCTGAGCCACAGGTGAATGCCAGTCTTGCTTTTTGTAATAGTTGTGGGTCAATGAATTTGAGTCCAGGATGTTTCATTAGTTGATGTGGTATGTCAAATTTGGAATCTATTGATTATACATGTAAAGAAATGCAAACGATTTGGCTAAATTCTTTATAATAATTAATAATACCTTTCGAAATCTCATCAGCAATCAAAGGTTTTGGAGTAATTGGAGGAAGTACAAAACTTGAGTAAACTTGAGAAATATTCCGCATCAACGTTTTCCAAGGCAGGTCGACAACTCTTTCCTGTAGCTCTGGAAGCTGACCCCACATGTTGACATGTCCACCGTCAGTGACACAAACAGAGACAGAGTGATTTGACCCTGCAGAAATATCCAATACTTTTAAAATTCCCGTGTCGTCTTCAAAGATCACTGGTAATGGGATCCGACTTTCTTCCTTCTCAGCCCCAACTCCAAGTTGTCCCCTGGAGTTGTCCCCCCATGCAAAGAGAGAGCCTTCCTCACCCAGTGCTAAAGTGTGATTTTTACCACAGGCAATTTTGGAAATTCTTTCCTTTCCTGGAATTTTTATTTTAGTTGGAGTGCTTCGATATTCCAAACGATGTTCGGGATCGCCTAGTTCTCCTTTTAAATTACTGCCCCAGGTGTAAACCTAAATAAAAATAAAAATTATAAAATTTATTAAATGGCATGTTTTTTATACTCAAATGAGTAACTTACTCTGCCTTCATCAGACAACGCAACAGAATGGAGCTCGCCAGCGGAAATCATGACAATTTTCTTTCCCATTTTTCTCTTGTGTCGATGCTTTTTTCCAATGTATATTTTTATTGGTCGACGATGATTGACTTTGAACTCGTGTCCCACTTGACAATTGTTATTTCTGCCAAATCCCCAGACTTCTCCAGTGGACGACAGTGCAAGCGTGTGACCAGACCCTGCTGCAATTGCGCTAATCTGGATTTCCTCTTGTTCATCATCGTCATCGTCATGGTCCTCTTCAGAAATTATGAACTTTACTTTGTTGGGGGTTGTGACATTTGCAGTGGGACTTGAACCAAGGCCTAAATTTCCAGTTGCATTAGCTCCCCATGAATATAAATCTCCAGAAGAAGACAAAGCAAAGACGGAAATTGATTTTGTGCCTCGTACTTTTTGGGTTGATATGGTGATATCTGAAATAAGGTGCAGTTCGCTAGGTCAAAACCTTTGAGGATACCGACAGGTAATTTTCCCATAAAAACTAACCCACCTTTAATTCCGACGCCTTCCAAATTCTGTATGATAATTGGAATTTTTGTATAAAAAGTGTCATTACTTCCCAAACATCCGCTGACATTTCGTCCAATGGCGTAGAATTCGTCTTTATTGGTTATCAGGAAAGCCAGCTCATCTTTAATAGAACACCAATTAAAATAACTATTTACTCTAGATTATATATAATTACTCACCATAGATAAAAGCCAGCCTCAAATTCCTTAGATATTCAACATCAATTTGATTCAGCGTTATCCATTGTTTTAGCTCGGAAATTGGAATAGATTTTGGCTGATTGTTGACTGTTTCCAATTGTTCGGCCTCAACTTCAGAAAAAAGTCCGGAAATTGCGGACTGTGATTCTTCCACTAATTCCATTTTCTAAATATTTATGTAGCACCATTTCTTAAATAATTATTGTCAGAGATTATTAAATTAATCAACAAGTCACGTGTTCAACTTCTGCTCCCGGTTCAACAAAGAAATGTGTGAAATGCATGCAAACTTGAAAAAAAACACAACAATTGCTTTATTCAAAGCTTCCCGTTTCTATTTTAAGTTTCTTAACAAGTTTAAAGTATCCAAATTATACCAATCGATTGGTCTTTTGGAAACATTTTCTTTCAATTGACTAGAAAAGCTGGCATTTGTACTGAAAAATTCATAATTTTGGGAATAGCCCCCCTTTTTGTCGTTTCCACGATCACGATTCAATTCATTCTGTCTTTGGCTGTGTTCTTCTAAAATCATTTGTGCTCCCTTTTCCCCAATCATTAATGCACTTGCCTGAAATAATTACAAATATTAGTTAATGGTATTCATGATGAGAATTGTCAAATTATTATGTATTACTTGTGTATTGGTCACTACAACTACGGGTTGTATTGATGCATCAATCACTGTAAAATATATAAGTACATTTTTGAAAGCATTTTTTTTTTAAATCTACCAAATGTTTCATACCTCTGAGATTTTTTATCCCATACACACGAAGTTTTGAGTCAACAACTCGACCCATTCCGCAAGTACCAACTGAAAGAAATATTTTTAAATTAATTGTCAATTTCAAATAATCATACCAGGATGATGAAGAGTTACTGTATATCGTCTTGCATAACACTCCCAGTAAACATCCGATCGAAATGGAAGATGCTCGCATCCAGGAAGCGATTGATCTGTGAATCTTCCACCCAAATTTTTTCCAAATGTTGTTGTATTTTCAACAAGTTTGAGTGTCGTTTTAATCCCATCAATAAGTACGTCGATGTCATCAGTTCGAGGGTCCAGATAGTTTGGGTCAATCACAAGCTCGTCGTATGGACTGCTTCCGCCAAGTTTAATATACCCTCTAGAAAATGGTCTCGCACCGGAAACTGCTACGACAAAACTAGGAGAAAAAATCATTAACATGCTAAATTCAAAATTAAGTTTAAACTCACGATTCTCGATCAATGGCATGCTTATAATATTTTTCTTGTTCGTCTCTTTTCAAATTAAAAGCTCGAGCAAAAGTCGCCCCAAAAGTTTTAAAAACGGAGAATCCGAAATAATACAGAACAAGATCTGGCCAATGTCCTTCACCCCGAGCCTTTGCAAAGGACGAAGAAAGTATTCCTGCTGCAGAAGCTCCAGGACTGCTCAAAATGCCTCGTCCTCCAGTAAACCCTGATTTTTAAATTACTTATGTATGAGGAAATCATTAGATATTTTGAAAGCATTACATTGAACATAAGCGCCTGGGGTGAGATCTCGTTCGAGTGCAACAGTTCTTGGTTTGTCGATGAAAAACGGGCCAAGATATACTGCCGTATGATCCTGCAATTCTTGACCAACTGGAAGATTCTGAACGACTGGAATCTATATAGTCACAAATTAAAATGCATTCAGATTATTAAATTAATAATTTGGTTAGAAATTTAACCCCCAAATCCTGTAAATGAGCTGCAGGGCCGATTCCACTTAGAAGTAATATTTTCGGAGACCCTATAGAACCACCACTGATAATAACTTCTTTGGAAGCCATGGCAACACGTCGTTCCCCATGTCTGTCATATTCCACTCCAGAAGCCACGTTCCCATCTTTAAACAGGATCTGGGAAAAATTGTGTATTTAATTTGTAGCAATACTCATTCCATTGTTGCTATTGTTGTTTTAATTACCCTGGTTACAAAAGAAAACTTTCTGATTGTCAATGTTTTCCTTCGTCGAATCGGCTGCAGAAATGCTCGATAAGGAGCTTCTCGAATTCCGTATTTTATCGGGAATTTAAGAACGTCAAATCCTGTCAAGTTCTCAATTACAAAAATATCATATTGAAAAGTTTTATAAATAAATACCTTCTGTAAACGGAGCATTTAAATCAGTTATAGGGTAATCCAATTCCTCTCCAGCTTTGGCAAATTCCGGAGCAAGTCCAGTGTAGTCTGGTTCTCCAACTCTTAAATCACCACCAAAACCATGGTATCGAGCTGAAATGTATTTAAAAAGTTAGTTTTATATCTGCATTTTATGAGTCTTGTATATAAATACTTACGGTCGCCACCTTCGTCGTAATCTTCATAGCTCTTGAATTGAGGTAAAACTCCTTCCCAGCTCCAAGATGAATCTCCAGTGATTCGGGCTGTTGAATGAGTTGTATTCAAGTAAATTAAGTATTATCATTTCATCAAATTACCCCAGTTGTCGAAATCCATTGTATGACCACGGAGATGTATCATGAGATTTAGATTCCCTGTCCCTCCTAGACCTCGCCCACAAGACCAACTACTTTGCTGAAAAATTTAAAACCTTTAAAAACACCTTCAAAGTTGGATATTTACACTTTATTTTACCTGATTGACTGAATTTAAAGTTGAATGCTTTTGAGGAACTATGAAACAGAAATAAACAAATTGAAAAAGAAATTAGATATATCCAACAAGATTAATAAAATTAGTTTTATAAATTTTACCACTTTTATGCTGCCAATCTATTTCTGGATAATTGATTAAGAAAACGCCAAATCCAGGAATTAATTGAAGTGGATTCATTTCTCCACCTTTATGCATCATTAGGCATTAGGTTTTAGCGATTAATACATATAAACATTGAGCTATTTCAAAAACTTACCAGCTTCCAGCAAAAGTACTGAATACGATTTGCTAAGTCTATTTGCGACAACGCTACCTGCAGAACCGGCCCCAACTAATTTTTAAAAAAAAAACGAATTAATCATTCTGATCATTGGGATCAAAATATAAGTCATAAGTAAAGCATACCAACAATAAAATCAAAAATTTCTTCCTTCCAAGGAATCTTCTCCTGCTGATCTAATGTCCTGTCTCCAGCTTCCCAAATGGCCAAAATGAGTCCAAGCCATGAAAGGACTGAATATAGTAAAGGGACCCATAGCAAAGTCAAAGCAGGACTTGCGACGTATCTCAATCTCCCAAGTAAACTGGAGAAACCCATTGTAGTCTTAGAAGAAACAATCGCGTGCCAGTCACAAATTAAGTGTCCACTTGTTTACAAATCATCAAAAAGGAAGTGACTGACAATATAATTGTTAATCAAAAAATAAATGGCATGTAAACAATGTGTCTCATCTTTTCGTACATAAATGAATTTGTATGCAGATATTAGTCAGACTTGAGTATGCAACATTGTATAATAAAGAGAACTTGCTTTGCATCTTTTCAAAACCTGTTTCCAAAAATTTGCAGATTGCTCTTAGCTTCCTGTTGTTATAAAAATGTATTTTGGTCTATATATTTATAACAGATTTCACTTTTTTACTCCTATTAATTTCAAATCGCATTCCCCAAGTTGAAACTTGTTGAAAGACAAAAGAGTTTTTACGCATAACGCCAAGACGTCAATGAAGGCCCTTCATTGAAGAGTAGGCTGACATTGCTTGCATATTTGAATAAATTTATTCGTCATGTTACATAACTTATGTAACACGTATCACAAAATAACAAAGTTGTATTTTATCGCTCATTTATAGAATCCTGTTTCCTTACTATGATGGCAACTAAATAGTTTTGATTCTTTTGGTTGTAAATTCTCAAATTAGCTAAGAAATAAATTTATTTATAAATGCAGTTTGCTACAAATATCCGATGCAAATTGCAATGTCATTGGAATTTAATAATTGTACATATTTATTCAATAACAAGCAGCAGTCTTACAATAACTTTGAGACAGAAAAGAGCAATCAAAGGCGTTATGATCAAAATATAATTACTTATAAATATAATTTTATTTTCTGCACAACCTAATAATTTTTAGCCAAATATATTTGACCAATCCACAACCAATTCTTGAGTCATAGCTATATAAGGCTATGCTAAGAATTAGTTGGACTGGATTTAAATGCCAATTACAAGTTCACCTTTAAACCTAAAAATCCGTCGAATTTATTTTAGATAGCTTATTTCATGAACTTTAAGTTTGCAAAGTTTCAATTTTCAACAATC
>JAQIXN010001780.1:0-15505 GCA_034698145.1 Proisotoma minuta
AGAAAATGACAAGTCTTGCTAATACTTGAGAAGTTTCAGCTAGATCTAAAAACTGCTTAATAGAAAATTTATTTTTTAGCCAAAAATTACAAATTAATAAAGTAACCTGCCGAAGGCTGGCTTATTCACTAGTTACTAATAAGATGTGCCTATTTTTTAATTTTGGCTAAACCTTCCTACGTTATCGAGTCTCTAAAATTATAGCCCGAAACATTCAGAAACGGAAAAAACGAGAAACTTTCAGCTTCATTTCCTATTTGGAATTTTATTTTATCCCAGCAATTAATAATTTTTAGGCCTATCATATATAGCTTAAAATAAAGCTTGATAGTTATACTATAAATGTTGTATATTTTTATTTTCTGAAAAAAATCTTTAATCTTTATCAACATTTCATATGCGTGCAGAAACTGGGTTAATAGTTGTCGTTCTTAAGCCTCGTGTCCCTAGCAAATGGGGGCAATATGAAAATTCAATACCACCATATGTATCTTCAGTATTTCAAGGGCTTTAAGGAAATATATTTATATTTTCCATAGTCAGTATATTGTATGTACTTGTTACATCGGCAAACATTTGAGAAAGAACTTATGCTACTCCTAGGTACAATCCTGCAAAATTTGGTGGAAATCGCTTAAGATTTACTCAATTTATCGATTAAACAAACGGACAGACAGACATTTACGATTCAAAAGGCCATTTTCATGGGCGTAAAACTTTTCTTGGGTACATTAACAAATAGTCAAAGGTATTTTGAATGCTGTATCACAGCGTTTTGCACTTTAAAGTTTTAGCCCTAGTCAGGGCTTATGAAACCATCGTGTCCGTCCCTCCTTACTTTTCTCTGTCCTTCCATACTATTTATTTTCCTTCTAACCTATAACCATCAAAAATTTTAAATCGTCAAACCCATGTAATTTCCCAAAAATGTCAACCGAAACGGATAAATCCTATAAATACACTTTACTATAAATAACAAGCCGTTGTATCATATAAAAACATGTTTTACGACTATCAAAGATTGTTTGGGACGAAAACATTTTTTGTTGCCATATTATATTTTTTAAGATTTCGTGTTCCCATTTGAATATTTTTACTTGAAATCGGTTTGTTTACGTAATTATAGACCCAAACCATCGTTTTAACCCAAATTAGATCGATTTCGCTGGAATTTTGTACTTTCCGACTTCGACCCTACTATACGAAATTTTCCTACCCCCACCATTTCTAAACAGCTTGGCGGATTTTGCCCATCTTCGAAATCTATTAATAATTTGATCCCATAAACAAGTGTGCAAAATTTGGAGCCGATCTGTCAAGCCAATTAGGCTGTAGAATTGGTCTGAGAGATAGACAGGCGGAAGGACGGATGGAAACGATGGTTTCATGAACCCTGACTCGGGCTAAAAATGGAATTAAGATTTTTATACAAATTTCCTGGTCTTAAAAAATAAATTATACGAATCAGGTAGATCAAGATCCGTGACTCGGGCTATTTGATCACTTTTAGCCCGAGTCAGGGCTTATGTAACCATCGTGTCCGTCTGTCTGTCCGTCTGTCCGTCTGTCTGTCCGTCCGAAACACGATAGGGGCCAAACGGCTTAACCGATCGCACCCAAATTTTGCATACATGTCTATAATACATGGCTATAATTTGTCTGAATTTGACTAAAAATAGCTTAGAACGATGCTTTAGATCAATATTTATTTATTTAAACTAATTTCATGAAAAAATATTCAGATAGGACTACGGAATAGCAAAAAATGTGGTATGGTAAAAAAATATATTTTTCAGCCCATACAATTTTTATGGAGGTAAAACATGTTTTGAGATGATGATTACTTTCAAAGAGATACAAATCCCTGACTCGGGCTACATGTACACTCCTCTGAAGGTTTTAACTGTTGAGAGAGAATTTACTGCGACTCTAAAATTTAAGCCTCCTAGAAATATATAAAGCAATATCTAATTCACTCGGGCTTGGTTATTTCTTGAAAGTAATAGTAGTAATAAAGATAAAGAAGGTTAAAATGGTTTATTTTCAAGCACATTTTCTATTTTGAAAAGCTTCCGCAGCCCTATACATGGATGAGGGATAGGAAAAACAGCTCAAGAATTGAAATGTTGGAACTTGTGGATCACCAAATCCAAAACGTAACAAAGCCTTTCATGGATTCATGCAACAAACGGCAATTGTACAAAAGCATCATGAACAACGCGATGAACAGGACAATTTACTATTGGGCAGGGAGAAGAGGAACTAAACTATTCTATTTAGCTCAAAATGGTTTGGAGATGGAAAGGTTAATATTGGTTAAATTATATCATGATTAAAGATGTAAACTTTATCAGATCGTGATATACCTACAATGTCATAAAGTGTGAATAGAATTTTTGAAAACAATAATCTAACCAAAAAATTAGGGATATTTTTTTAAAACAAAATGGTTTTATTCTGGGGGGAAACAAAATTTCTTAAACCGTCGCCATTTTTTCTAATTAGACTTGAATACGGGCTAAATTTATTAGACCTTAAACAAATGATGGAGATTTAAACCTTTTATCATTTATAGGATAAAATCCTCTTTATTTTATAGCTTTAACAATAACTGATCAAATCTTCGGAATAAAAAAAAACATAAAAGTAATTAACTAGGTATAAACATTTTTTTCTTATGCGAAGCAAAATTGTAACCCGAGCCTTCAAAAAAATAAAAAGTAATTATGGTTTTTTAATTCAAATCAGCAAATATCAAATAACAAAAATTGGGAAACATTCTGGTAATAATTATTTGTGCCACGCATAGATAAAAAATAAGTATAGTAAGTATACATGTAACCAAGATCTTGAGTTAATTTTTTGTAACTCAACTAAAGATCTGTAAAACTTTCTGTTTCATTCGGAGAATCAAATCAAATGTTCTACCCATCGAACCTATAATTTTAAAACTTGCTTACATTTGTTTTAAATCAATGATATTTTTCAATAATTTTAGAGTGGAAAAGCCAGAACAAAAGCTTTATTTTAATGGACATGAAAATGACTCGTCTACTTTTGAAATAACAAAATGGGAATGGGGCTATGACGCCAAAAAAACAGACAATGAATTCATGGAAATTTCACCTAATGGCAGTTTTGTCGCTGGGCTTATGCTACGAAACATTGCCATCTATAATTCGAATGGAGAATACATATATAATCATTGCACTGACCCAATTTTCTTCAAATGGACAGGAAACGAAACGTATATTTGTTATAACAAGGTTTGATAATATAAACCAAAAATTAAATTTAAAAACAATAAAGATAAATTGCAAAAATTCCAGGAAAATGATTTCGTTCAACAAACCATTGGGTCAGATAGAGTTCAAATAATTTCTAGAGCTAACGACAGCATTACCCAGGTAAATTCTAAGAAATTTAACTATTCTCTAACTCAAAGATAAATTCCAAAAAATTTGGAATAGCTTCCGTTTGAAATTTCAAATGGAAATATTTACATCTTGATCAACAATCAAATAATGGAAAGGAATATAAACGACTCTTTTGCATGGAAAACCCTTTATGAAGCTACAAGAAACAAAACAATCTTGCAAGCTTGGGGAGCTGACAGGTTTCTAACTTGATTTAAAATTTAATACCTTAATTAAACAAGATTCTTGTTTCTCCTACATTTCAGAAATAAAATGCTGTTAGCAGTAATATCAAAAATTGATAGAGATAGTAAAACTGAGTATGAGCTAAGATATTTATCAAATGGATCTTTAGTTCGAACATTTGAGCTTGAACCAGTTACATCCGTTAAAATTGACTGTTCAGTTTCATCATCGGAGGCAATTGTTACTGTCTCCATTTTTGATTTTTATTCCAAAATTTACTCTTGGAACTTAATCACAGGAGAAGTTAAGGTATTTATTTATATTGCCTTAGTTAATGAATTGTATATTGTAATGAACTTCACCTGTTTAGACACTGTTTGGGTCAAATGTGATGCTGGAAATTGAAACAATTAGTTATCCATCTGCTGCCGGTGGAATTCAGTTAAATGCAACGATTGTGAAAAAAGTTGGGGTATTATTACCATAACCTTTTTTAAAAACTAATACTGCAAAAGATAATTGTGTATGTAAAGTCTTTTTTTTAATTAACAGAAAGAAAATTATGATACGAGGATGGCTTTTGTTAATGTGGGCTCTAAGTATGGTTTCACAAAAAAATACATTCCCTTAGTTGAAAATTTTGAGGATATAGTGGTCATACAATATACTGGGTAATAATTTTGCCATTCAATCAATCAGTTTTATTACTACGAATTGACATTTCCGGCTGAATCATTATAAAAAATTGTTTAAAAGTACATTAGAGCAAAATTTTCCAAATATATGTGCAGAAAATCGCGATGCTTTAAAAAAAACAATATTCTTTCGGTGTAAATAATTGATAGAAATTTCAGAATTTGTTCAGATTAGACTAGCAATTTTTAGCCCAAGTCAGGGCTTATGTAACAATCGTGTCCGTCTGTCTGTCCGTTTGTCCGTTAAAAACAGGATTTTGATTTTCAATTGATGTTTGGGTTAATTTTGGTTAAGTTAGAGAAAAATATTACATTTATAAAGATTTAAATCTCTGACTCGGGCTACATATACACTGCTCTGAAGGTTTTTAATTGCCCTTTCTTTGTTTAGATGAATAGATGCTTTTTTAACTGTCGTACGACATAAAGGGTATATACTTAAAGCAATATTCCCAAAAAATGTTTTATCCTTTAAATTATTTATTTTTTAAAAAAATTTTCGAGAGAAAAAGAGTTTGAAACTAATTTTTTAAACGTGAAGAAATCCAGAGATAAAATTGTAAAATGAGAAAATCAGAACCCTATTGTTAGGAATCTTTTATTTACCTTAGGGATTTATTTTGCGCAAGTTAATTTTTTTCAGACAGGAAATTACTGATGATAAATTTAATTTTTGAGAATGCATAATGTTAATTGTAAATTATTATTATTAATAAAACTAAAGGAAAGTTATTGCCTTTGACTAGGTTTAACTTGGAGGAGCTCAAATTTAATCCAAAAAAGTTACAAACAAGATTGTTGCTAATTAGAGAGGAATTATATCAAGTTCTGGTTGAGATAGAAGACATGGACACATTCACAAAACTGTTGGTCAACAAAGGAATTGTTAAAATGGGCAACATTATTTTGATTGGCGGTGCTGCAGGGGCACTTGGTTCTGTTATGATAGTTAATCGTAATCCGGAACTATTTGCCGCCGTTTACGCTACAAGTTCTTATAAACCGTAAGAAAATTAATATTTATTTACAAATCTACTTGATTATTAACCCTACTCGAGGTTTATCATACTATTATTTATATAAAAATAAATTTTACTTTTTCAATTTTAGAGACATGACACATTTATATGACAAACTGATGTGCCCAGATGGCGACGAGGATAAAGTTTGCGTAAAAATTAGCCAAACCAATTTTCCACTTTTCCAAGACCTTGACACTCTGGGAAATGTGGAACGGATTCAAAAACGTAATCAAACTTATCCGGCTTTTATTGCAAATGAGAATCGAGGATCAGACTTTGATATCAGTGGAGGCGGCGACTATTATGCACCGAATGAAAAAATAGAGTTTCTTGCTCAGTTGCAACATTTCTTTGGAAATTGGGTAATTTATTTGTATTCCTATTCAGGTCTTTTGAACCTTTATTTCTAGAATTAGACAGTAGCAAGTATAAAGAGTGAACAAACACTAAATTGTGAATTCCTTCATTGACAGAATTGTATGAATTTTGATCAGGCACCATTAGAATTCCAACCAACGTTTACCGGGCTAAATTTCACCATTTACCGTTCGTTTTCTGATGCTTTATAACATCGTTTTGTCCAAATTACGGTATCTTCCCTCAAAACTATAAGTCGTTATGCATCTTTTGACGTCTGTTTTGCAATGCCGTTTAAACGGCACCCGCACGACATAAGTATTAGAGTATCTTTACAATGCTGTACTGCAGTAATCAAATGATACCCAGAAGATACACTACGGTATATTTTCGTTACGGAAAGGTAGCCTGCGGCCAGACAAACTGATGTTTTAACCATTCCGGAACCGTACCCTTTTTTATCCGAGTTTAGCCCAACTGACTACAAAAGTAGTCAATATAGAAAACTTACACATAGTACCCAACTTACTACATTTGCAGCATCACTATTAAGGGTCGCCTACCCCCAAAATATAAAAAGGTACCGAAATTCAATTTTTGACCTGGGGTCATTATTACACTTACCTCGATTATCTTATTCAATAAATTTACTGATTTGATGGGCGTGGTTTTGACATGGGGGTGTGGTCAATCAAAGTTTTGTCTTTATTAGCAAGTGGGGTATTATTTGAAAGCTAGTAAAAAGCAAATTCAACTATTCAACCCAAAACTTTATTTGACCACTTCGATGGGTGTGGTTTCGACAAGTTGTTTTGGTCAAACAGAGTTTTGTCTTTAGTAGCAAGTGAGTATTATTTATTGTACAGCGCACGTTACAAATCTACATTGCTAAGATCGACCACACCCACTTGTCGAAACCACACCCACCCCGGAACATTTACCTTAATTTACTTGACCGTATGTACTGTGGTCAAAAGTTCAGGTTATTCGTGCCAAAAGCAAAAAAAAACATTGTCTGGGGGTATGGCACCCTTAATTTAGGTCTGACTATGTAGGCAGTTGGGCTCAAGATGGATAAATTTTAGTTTTAACATGGTAGAATCAATTTCTTTTCTAATTTAGGAATTTTTTGTGGGGCGTGGTTGACCGAACTTGATTGTAATTTTCACAAAGTGATCTTGGATGGTTGTTTGAGGATTACAAAAAGTTTAAAGAACTTTCGTCATCCTTGGAATGAGATATGCAATTTATAAAACGCTTAACTACAAGCATAGTCAGTTGGGTACCGGAAAGGTTAAAGCATCAAAAAACAATGGTTTATGTTGGTTGGGATGGGCTTGGCTAGAAGGGTAATTTCTAGGTTCAATTTTGCATTTTATAAAACGAGAAAAATGAGTTGTATTTTTAATTTGCAAATTAAACAAGTGTTCAAAAACCATATACATTTATCATTAATTTATTTATGATGTTTTTCAGACTGATGCACCATTTTTATTGCTAGACTCAGAAGCCGAAAAGCAGAACATTTCAAAAGCAGAATTAGTGTGGGACAAGGTTGACAGTGGAGTAATTCATTGGGCTGATATTTTGTGCGTAATTGATCAGCAAAAACTAAAATGGGCTTAATAAATACACCTTAAAATATTAAGAGTCTTCCAGTTTGACAATTAATATCTCAATAATATGTTCAAAATTTTATAAAGTGCAATAAATCATTTGAAAGCACAACACTTCAAGAATTTTTTCAAGTTTTTATTCCAATTTTTATTTTGAAATTTGGTGGGTGTGGTCCAATGTTATGGCATGAGAAACACAAAAGTAAGATTTTTAAGTTTTTAAACCATAAAGCAGTGTTCATGTAGCCCGAGTCAGGAATTTGTATCTCTCTAAACGTAATATTGTCCCCTAACCTAACCTTAATAAAACATAAAATCGTCAATTCCATATTCCGTTTTTCATAAAATTCCAATCACCGACCCCATTAGAGACAATTTACTATGCGTGCTTTATATCATCCCAAAACATCATCTCAAATCTTTGCCATGATTTTGACTTAATTCAGAAAGTAAATTGAACAGAATCAGCTTCTCATGTTCGGAGGGTTTTGAATCTGTGCTAAATCCAAGAAGCTCGCCAAATGAGGTGGCCACCCCATGCACGGAAATATTTTGGGACAAAATTGGTTCGAAATTACAAATTGATTCGATAATATATTTTCCTCCAGAATCCATCGTTTCATCAATTGTAATGGTCACCAGTTTGCAATTTTCCCTAATCTTGAAAGCATTTTCTATATTATGGCCCAACATGAAGACAAATTCCAAGTGAGGCATGGCATCAATCAAATTTGGCAATTCTTCAACCACACCATTGAGGATAATGCAATTTCTAAAAGAGAGCCCACCCTTCCCCTCCTTCATTAAGGATGCGACCATGAAGCAGAAAATTTCTGCTAATTCCTTACATCCAAAAGTATAATTTGCCTCCCAACGATGACTATCCTCAAATCCAAATTCTAAGTTTACAAATTTGCTTAATAATTCCCCTACAAAATTGCTACTTTGGTAAAGGATCTGAGCTAACTCAAAGTCGTCCAGTTTCCTCCCAACATCTTTAAACTGATTTAAAAGAAAGCCACAATTTTGCAAAATAGTAAATTCTTCCACGCTCAAAAAGATTACAAAAGGATTTAAATTTCCTTCTAAAATGCCCAAAACAGTCTGAATTTCTGGAAGTAGCAACTCCTTGGGGAGATGAAGCCTATTCTTAAAATTGACTTTTAGAATATTAACGGTTTTTAAGACGCGGATGACTTCCTGGAGCTCGGCAGAGAGGGAGTGAATATTTACCTTAAGTTCCGAGTTTTCTGTTACTTTTACCTTTATCTCGGATTTCATTAGCTCGTTATATTCCGCTGTGACGTTATTTGCTAATTTGACCAATGCTGTGCCAACTATACCCAATAATTTGGTCAATTTAGAACCCGAATTCTCAGCCGAATCCCAATTTCTAAAGAGAACCAAACACCACTCTTCTACAAAAAATTGGCGTGGGTTATGGTTAAGAATTCTTAGCTTTTTAAGAAATAAGCTCATTTTATGAGTTTCTTCTGTGTAATTATAATTATCAAACCTGATGGGTTTAAAACTAAAATTAAGACTAAAGGCTAAAAAGCTTTTTGGAGCAGGAGCTGATATTTTCGTACCATTTAATGGAAATAGGTACATGTCTTTATCAATTTTGTCCTCAATAGATCCGTTTATTGACCTGCGAGGCTGGGTGTCTGTTTCTTGTAGAATAGAGTCCTTCCCGTACAATAGAAACATGTCCCCTATATGTTGATTGACTACATTCACAGCATTGGGGGAAATCACAAAGTTTGCAATGTCCAATCCAAAATTATGGGTTTGCAACTTTAGGCCATTTAATTGGATCAACTTTTGAATTATCTGTAGAGCTCCAGGGCTATCGAAGACTTCACAGTGGGGGTGAATAACCTGAGGACCGGATTGGATTTCAAATGTGTCCGAGTTAAGGGGGAGTTGTAAATATTTCAGGGCGAAGGATGATATTTGGGCGAGCCAACCGCCGAGAGAGTGTCCAGTTGAGGATATTTGTAATTCCGAAATTTTGAAGGTAGTTGTTTCGTGGCAGGAAATTTTTGAGATGAAATCCAAGACGAAGGTGCAACAAGAATTTATTTGGGGGGTCAGCTTATTTTTGAAAACTCCGTCTAAATCGGCTTCAAAATCCTTAATGTTTTGAGTTCCTGTGAATTTTTTAATAAGTTTCATTCCTATTTTATTTTATATTTAAAAGCTTTAAAATTCAATAAACAAATTGAAAATTTATTCAAATTTCCTCAAAATTCTCAAAAGTTTGAACATAAAAAAAGCAAATTTTTGAAAAAATTGATATTTCACCAATAAAAATTTATCAAAAAAATCAAAACAGTTAAATTTAAGTGCATATTTTACTGAACATTTAATTTGCATTCATTAATGTTTGTCAAGTCTTTATAAACGTTTCCTAATTAATATTTTAAATGCTGGTCAAGTACTTTTTTTGGTAAACCCACTTTTATGTAATTTACAAATCTTTATGAGCTATGATGAGCTGCGGATGCTGTGTTGGGGTTCGAGGACTGTAAAATATTGCCCCTCTATACCCACTTTTTTCCGAGATTCCTTGAGAAAGTAGAACATAATCCTTGAGAAAACAATCTTTCATCTTCAGCCATTCTGCAAATTTTTACCACTAGCTTTAATTAAATGACCTTTATCCTTTCTTTTACGTAACTCACCCTTATCCTTGTCCTTGTCCTTGGCGTTTTCGTATACAAGCCCGGCCGCCGTTGCAAGATCCCTCGTTGGGGGGTGTAACTTCAATCTTAGAAACTCAGGGCTTATCTCAAGCTCGGGCTTGTTCGATGGGCATTGTAGGCTTTTGATCAGCTCGTGGTAATCTCCAGGAAAATTGAAGTTTATCGTTAGGCTTTTATCTCGTCCGAACTTGACCATTGTAAGTAGCAGTTATGCTGGAAAAGGTGAAAAAACTCATGAGATTAATTTTCTTCTAAATTAATAATAGGTCAGGTTTATTTGACCAAATATCCTGCAAGAAAAGTAAAGTTTTGTACTTTCCAACTCATAATGTAGCGGGCTACATAATGTGAACAAATTGTCTATCTGTCTCTCAATAATTTATCTTTTGACTAAAGTATTAGACTTGAGCCAAAATTTGTATACGAGTCAAATTTGAAAATTGACATAATCTGACGTTGCCATCGTCACGCAGACATGGATTTATGACTAAAAATGGCTTTTGCATTTGGGGTCTAATTAAAAGATCTATACAATTCCAGAAAAATTTTGACCCTATAAAACGTCAACGGTCAAATAATCTCAAATTTCACATTAGATAAAATTTACCTAGCTCCTCGCTACACCATTACTTTTATTTAAAAAAAAATACTAACGCTTTTTTATTTAATTTTCAAACACAATCCATACCATGCAAAAGTGTATTACCCTTTTGCTTACCTTGTGTCCAAACAATCTTTTAGCTCAATTCAAACCAATTTAATTCTTTTTAATTTTACTAATGTGGCACAAATTAAGTTTGTGGAACTGAATGTAGTTTGAACTGACTGCTGCTCATCGTCAGCCGGAAAGTGAACTCATCACAACATATTCATGTGGAAGTGGTTTAGCATTCTCCTTCTCTGATTAAAGCCAACTCGCAAGCCAAAGCTAAATTGGATGACTAATGGGATTTGGCTAACTTCTTTAAATAAATGTGCTTTAATCTTTATTTTAAACTATGACCTTTTTCCTCAAGAAGTTGCGTATATACAGGGTGGGCAAGAAAAAACAGCACCGTTGTCTAAATAGCTTTAAACCCGAAGAGAAAAGTAACCATGGTTTCCGTATGTATGAAAACTTGTTAATTGTGGACAATAATTAATTAGTTGATGTAATGCAGGGCTCTCATTTATTTTTACAGCTTCTAGCTTTTTTGGGGGTTTTTAGTTTTTGGGGTTAATCAATGCACTTATCATTAATTATGTGGTTAGGGATAAAAAAATCCAGCAATTTATTGACGATGACTAAGCTTAACGGATGACAACTTAAGGCGATGACTAATCTTTAACTTGCTTTAATCTTTAATTTAAGTTCAGCAATTTGTATATTGGGTGAGAAACAATTGATTGTCGCCAAAACCAGTTGGCACTGATCTTAACTTCGGAAAAGATGAGGCATCGGTCCCAAAACAATTTTACATTAAAATATGTTTTAGTTTAAAAATTAATTTTTCCCACCAACAAAATTAACTAATACGTCCTTCAAACAATAAAGCAATGGCTGGATCAACAATACTTATATTTCCCACATTTTAATAAAACAATTAAATAGAATAGCATAACGAATAACGATTAAATAGTTGGAGACTCCAAATTGGAGTACAGAGGCTTACATGATGAAGATGAAAAAGTCCAAGGTCTAAAATAAATAAGTGAGTCACTCCAAATGACTAATAACTTGTTCTTATAAAAAAGGAAATTGGGGTTAATAAATTATTGGAGAAACTTGCTTGTAGATAATCTTCTGACAAATTTGGCGTGATTGGTGACCTCATTGAAAATGTTCACTGTTCCAAAGGAATCTTGATCCGATGCCACAAATACCATTGGCTACACGCAATTTGGGACTGTGATGGCTTGCTTTTATTAATTAAAAAAAACTCTTGGATTAGCCGATTAAAAGGTCTCAAATTTCGTGAAGCAAATGGTAATAAATGGTAATAACCTTTAGCTTCATGAACTGATATTAATTGCAATCTTTTATTCCCTTTGTAAACCGCATTTTTACATGTCTTTTCATAAATGCTTCAAATCTTAAATAAACTGGATGCATTTCATTTCGGCTATATCCCAAAAAAAGGTTATGGGTCAAGTTTTTTTTTACAAGTTACCGTCATTGTGCCGTCTTTGGCTAAAAGCTTATCGTCTTGTGTTGAAAATGGAAATTAGGGATACAATTTTCATAAAAAAATATTTTTTTTAAAGAAAAGTGGAAACGAGAGTTTATTTTTCACTTCAAAAAAGTGCTAGGAATCTTTTAAATTCTAAACACCGCATAATGAATCAGAATAATAAAATTTTTGGTAAAAGCATGATTATAATTTGTACTAAAATTTAAAATATTTTAATTAATTTTTCATGTGTACTTACATTTAACTCAATCAAGCACACATTCTTTTATACAAAACATATTACATTATTTAAAAAAAATTCAATGCATTAATATTTCAAGCTCCAAAAAGAGGACTTAAACATCTCAACCTTTTTTATATCAATTTCTACAACGATTTTCATTGCCCGGGATAAGTCATTAGAATCAGACTGTGTCAAATGGAGTTCTTCAAAAACTGAAGATATCGCGAAAAGCTTTGCAGTTATGTAAATATTTAAACATAAGGATTTGAGTTTTCAAAGTATAAGGAAAAAAAGTATAAAAAATAAGTACATATTTTTGAATTTTTTCTATCACTCCAGTTTCTTCATACAATTCGACAATTTGTCGAATTGACCAACTTTTTTCCCTGACTCATCGAATGCTCAATTGCCTTTTGAACATTTTCACCACACTGGTTTTGGTGAAAGTGCACAACTCGTCTTGTGTTAAGAAACTTGAGCATTACATTTATATAAAGTATGTATTAGTGATGCGCATGTAAATGAAAGTATGCGCGGCTCGCTCACTTGCAAATGAAAGTATGCGATGCTCGCATTCTATGCAAGTGAAAGTATGCACGGCGCTCTGTATGCAAGTGAAAGCATGCAGCTTTCATGTAAAAGAATCTAAAAATACACTTTCTAATTTATGCGCTAACTTGCGCTCATGTTTGACTTTTCTTATATTATAATGAGAAAAGCGCCATGTAAATTATACCCGCTCCTGTGCGTCCGCACCCGCGCAGCAGGAAAGTATAAATAAAAGTACAGAAAATGCTACTTTTAAGCTACGCTTCTCAGACCTTTTGTTACGGTCACTTTATATAGCAATCTAAACTTATCACATATATTCTTAGTATAAATAAAAGTACAGAAAATGCTACTTTTAAGCTACGCTTCTCAGACCTTTTCTCACGGTCACTTTATATTACAATCTCAACTTACCACATATATTTCTTAGTAAATAATCATATACATAATCATACAGTCCTCACAATTGTTAAACTAGCAGATAGTTCAATTGAATAAACCCTTTATTATTTCTTATATACAAAATATATCCAAACAAGTTTACGTCTCAGTTATTTCATCGTACGCAATTGTTCTATTTGATTCTCATACACCGAATAACTACACATTTATGGTCTCCCGAACTATAGTGATACGAACTAATCCAAAGTTTACAGTTAAACAGTCTAAAATCAAAGATTACGTATAAATCTTTGGAACCAAAATAGTACATTTATGGTCGTTAAACCAGCGAAACAGTCAAAAATTAACACGGTTTTAGTTAAAATTCTTAATAAAATAAAGTAGCAACAGCTTTATAACAAATCAGTGGTTTTCGGTGAACTAAATACAAAAATAATTCAATTAATAAAGTAAATGGATATTCAAAAATGAAGACCAAACGAAATATGGCTTCAACCAAGTTAAACATTGGAAATGAAACAGATCGAAACAAAAATAAATTGTTCATCTTCTTGGAAAATTTAAAAGCAGTTAAAGGTACAGTATACACCATTCAAAATGCTTACTAGCAGTTATAAGTAAGCCAAAATGTTTTAATTGCCTGCATCCAAGACAAACAAAATAATACCCGACAAGATCATTGAAAATTAAATCAAAATATAATTACAGTTTCCTAGTTTCACACAGATTGTTAAAAACATTCATTTTTGCGAGATGAGAAATCTTTGTATTTTGTTCAAAATCCTCACTCCAATAATGTGTTGATAACATATGAGATGATTATGCCGTTATTAAATCATACTCGAATAGAGATTACTCGTGATACAGTTCCAAAAAATATTATTCGTCATCAATAACAGAAGTAGAAAGGTGGAATCCAAGCCCTACAACCTTGTTTCCTAAAAATCTGGTCAGAATTGACTGTCCAGTTAAATTGGGTTGGTGTGCCCAAAATAATAGCATTAGGTTACTTGATTGGAGGTTTGGACAATTGCAGCCCTTCTACAAGCCTACCAATTCAACGATACCATTGTAAGTATGTGCTCCCGCCAAAAGGGACACATTAATTAATCAACTTTAGTTAAAACGGGGGTGAATATAACACTTTCCCGGCGATGAGCGGATCATCAGTATCCCGTCGAACTAAAGCAATCATGTATTTGGTTAAAACGGGAGTGTATCAAGCCTCACCGGCGGTAATCAGATCAAAAGTATCTTTACCGAACCAAAATACAAACAAGCTACTGTCTAAATGAGGACATAGCTATTCAACACCATATCAGATGTCAATCGGAGTCAAAATCGCCCGAGTCATCACAAGCATCAATCATCCACACACCTAACAAAAATCTATTTCTACGTTCTTCTAACATCTATTTATTTTTTGGGCTTGGAACTTGCAACCTGGATCAACCTGTGGGATCATAAGTCAATCTCAAGCAGCAAAGTGTGATACACCTGTGAATTCAAGAAAGCATTCTCACTAAATTGTTAAAGACATTCGTTTTTGTGGGAGGGGAAGGCTTCGCAATGCGAAATACTACCGTAGAAGCTTATTACTATAATGTAAGAGATTTAACAATGTGAAGTATTTTCGAGCAAGCTCCTCACCCCAATAACGTGTTAATAATATAAGTGAATTAATTATGTCATCGGTAAAACATTAATAAACTTTTAATTACAAATGTTGATATGCCATATTTTTAAAAATGAATTTCTGTAAATGTATGTCTAAAGTTATGTCAGTTTAATTTAATGTCGGTTTGAAATTATGTTAGTTTAAGTAATGTCGGTTTGTAGTAATGTCGGTTGGTTGTAATGTCGGTTGGTTGTAATGTCGGTTTGTAGTAATGTCGGTTGGTTGTAATGTCGGTTTGTAGTAATGTCGGTTGGTAGTAATGTCAGTTTGTTATAATGTCGGTTAGTAGTAATGTCGGTTCGTAGTAATGTCAGTTTGTTGTAAGGTCGGTTTAAAGTAATGTCAGTAAATTCTATCTAAAGATTATAACATTTAAATTAAATCTTAAATTAAAGTCTATTAGTACCCAGAAAGAAATTTGCCGCCTAGAAGACAGATAAACGACGGGGGATTTTTTTCCTGTGTATATTATCCAGATAACA
>JAQIXN010001781.1:0-15503 GCA_034698145.1 Proisotoma minuta
AAAGCCTCACACGCAAAACAACTTGCTTTAAGCAAATGCAATTGTCGTACTTATAACCTACTTTTAAAAGTCAAAACCGGTTTTCGTAATCTGTCTGTCCATACAAAGAACGGAAATGCAATCCTTCCGACTTGCATTACCTCATGCAAAAATATGCCACCATCATGCAAATATTTACAAATGATTTCAAATGAATTTCTCACCCAAAAAGTTCCAAAATCAATTTCCCATCATCTGCAAGCTTGTCTTCTGGAGTTGCAGCCAATTCACACACTAATCTCATTCCGCATCCCAACTGATCGTAAGAAAGCACATCGTCATAAGATGGATCATACTGGGCCAAGTCAACAGTGGATGTTTCGCTTTGGACATCATCATCGGTAGACCGACGTCTTCTGTGTCCACTACTCCATCCCCAGCCACCTCCGTGATGAACGTGATGGTGAATATCATGGTGAAAATCTGGTGTCCACCCATGTCCAATTTTGAAATGAAAACCACTTTCTGTAAATATGCATGCAAACTATTATTATTTTCATTCAGCATAAAGATAAAGTGTAAATTACCAGTGAGAGCAGCTAGCGCGGCGATGGCCGAGGCAGCTTTCAATTTGAGCAAAGCAGCACTTGTTAAGCTGGAAGCATAGAGCCCCCCATGTCCTGTGATCGTGGCGAGTGGAATCAACGGAGCCAAACTCACGGAACTAACAGAAATGAAATTGACGACTGTTGCCACTCCGGCTAATATCAATGTTTTTAACTTCATCTGAAATCAAACCAACAAATCTGTTAAATCCAATAAGCAACAAGATATTATTGAAATTGTTACCTTTAATCACTGGACAATTCTAATGCAAAATATAACAATGCCACTATATCTCAAACTCTAAAGCTACTCTCTGCTGTGCTGTCTCAACAATGCGAGAAATTTGACTGGCAATTACATAACAATTGTCCACTGGCTTTTATATGTGGTGACACTCAACGAGACTGTGTGGCCCAAAATTAAGTAGGTGCATTTCAAAAAATCATAACAAGTTGTATAAGATGCACAACCAATTTTGGTTAATAGGGATCTGGTCAAACAGGAAATTTCCTTCCTTCCTTTGCCCCAAGCAATACGCACATTAAAAAATTAGGTAACCCTACTTTTATATGCCAAATTATTATGCCATACTAATAAAATGACCTGGATGGATATGTAATTATAAGATATATCAGAAATTTATTTGTGCTACTGAATTCAAAAATGCTATTACAATTTCAATAAATGTTTAATAACACTTGTTTAATAAATACGCTTAGCTAACTTAATAATTCCAACACATTTGTTTTTCTTGAATCTAAAAGAACCTTTTACAAAATAAATACAAATTAAGACCGACGTTGTTTTTTAAAATTGTTAAAAATGGTTAGAATCAGAAGGACATTCATTTTCATCCCATCGGCAAATGCTTCCATGTTTAACTTCATCCAGCTTCATTTTATAATCGTGAATTTGTTTAGTCAAGTCATCCAGATGCGTCTCCTTTAATGTGACCATCGTTTCTAATCGCTGTACCTAAACAAGTATTATAAATTTTAATTATTATTTATACATTTATGTAATACAAATCTATATTGTATTTATTGTACCTTAAGCGACATTTCTTTAATTGTTCCTTTGAGCTGTGCATTTTTTTCTGTCACATCATTCAGCAATTCTTCCGGAACAAACTTTATTCCTTTGAGAATGAGATATTCTGGGCGATCACTAGGCATGAGATGGACCTGGCACATAACTTCCTTCAGTTCAGGGGCTTTTGGTCCGTCCCCAGAGCCGCCATTAATTAACTTTTGAGCTTTAGAAGCCTCATCTTGCTCAGTCTTTTTGTCAATTAACCTTCGTACCTGACAAATCACCTGGAAAATTCAGCAATATTTTAAAATTGTAATGTAAAAATGTTATTATTAATCTCTCTACTACAACATACAGGCTCAATATATCCAGCTTTAGAGTGGCAAATAGCATCAATAGTTTTGTCAGTTAATTTAATTCCCAACTTTGGAAAAATTTTGGTATTCAACAGTTCCCAGTTGTGTTTCTTTAATGTAGGACCATTTGCAGCCACATAATTATGCAATTGGATCATTTTTGGGAAGAAATGGGCAATTAGCTCAGCCATCAAAACTATACATGATAATAAAAGAATAATACCAATTATAATCATTGCTGGAATCTTTAATTATTTTAATACCTCCATCTGAAAAATCACGGAAGATATTCTTTGTGGTGGGCCTAGTAAATGGAATTTTTCCAAGCCATTCCATCAAATATTTGGTGTCGGCAGCCGAAAATGTGGAAACTGATTCCGAAGAAGATGCAGATTTGACACTTGCGGCCATCGCAGACATTTTGGGATTATAATGACGATAAAAATTAATTGATATCAAAATCGAAATCGTAAACGTAGAAAGTAAATGACAATCCCGCCCAATTAGACAAACTTTGTCTGAAGAAGAGCGGACTCATTTTCTCATGAAAGTCTCCGTTTGGATAAAAATTATGAAATTGGAATGTCGTTTGCAAGTGATATCTGCATTTTGTGGCTCTTTCCTGTGGCCAACCGCTGACTTCCTTCCAACAGGAAAATAATTGGTAGTGTGCATTTATGCAGCATTATACTAATACTTGAAATTAACTCCGTCTCGGTAAAATATATTTATAAATGTTGTCTCGCATATCGTTTAATAGAGTGAAGAAATCTAAGCCATCCATTACTCATAACCCTTCAAGGGATATGATAGGGGCTAATTTTTTGGGGGATATTAACGTTGTTCGATATTACTTTAACAAACGGAAATCTGAAGTTCGTTTGTACTACAAACCAGATACTTCAGAAATTGCTTGTGAAGTCTTGAGGACTGGGAAAGTAGAATATCCTGGTATTAACATTTTAAACGCTATTTTTTTTTTATTGATGAGAATCCTTTACATAATTAAACAATTCCATTTTTTAGTGAGTTTGTGTGAAATTAAAGAAATCAGACATGGAAAAAATTCAAAAGACTTTGAACGATGGGCTGCAGAAACAAAGAAAGTAGATCCATCTTTTTGCTTTGTCATATTTTACGGAATAGAATTTCGACTCAAAACCTTGTCCATTGTTGGTAATAATTTTATTGACTTTTCATTGTATAGTTTTTGATGGTTTTGCTACTTATCTTTATTAGTAAATAACAAAAAGGATGCAGAAAATTGGATAAAATGCTTGGATTATTTAATTGACATTAAAAAATCCGAACTTTATCTCACAAAGCTTGATGTTTGGATGCTGAAAGAGTTTGAGATTGTGACCAACAATGGCAACAGTGCTACTGACGGGTAACATTATTAAGAGAGGAAAACGATGTCTTGTTTGAGTAGTATTTAATTTTTTCAGTGTCAGTTTAAGACAATTGAAGGCCCTAACCACTCGAATGAGTTTCAAAATTTCAACGGGAAAACTTAGGGAACATTTTCAGACTTATGAACGCGAAGGAAAGGTTAATTTTCAGGGATTTGTCTCAATGCTCACAGACTTTCTACATGACCAACAGGTTCGTTAAAATTGCTACCTTTTCATTGCAAGAACGTTTCAACGGTCCATAATTTTTCAAATGCAGATTTATACTGATTGCTTTGGCAAATATTCCTTGGGGCCAAATATACAATTGCCAGAATTTACGGAATTTCTGGCAAATGAACAACACGAAAGAAATGCATTCGATTACAATGCGTTTTTTCGGGAATTTGCAAAATCTGGTAGGAGGCATGACACTCCTAACCTCACTTCGTTCGAGGTACAGAGAGAAAGCCCCAAGCTTACCCCGGTTTCACTTTCCCCTTTCTTTATTTCAGGCCGTCAATTTCCTCTTCTCCAAGCAAAATCAAGTATGGAACACAAAGTATGATGTTGTATATCAAGATATGAATAGACCCTTGTCTCACTATTGGATAGCAAGCTCCCATAATACGTATGCATAAATGCGTAAACTTACAATGATAATTTCAACGCAATTTTATCAATATTTTACTTTTTTATATAGCTATCTCACTGGGGACCAATTTTCTTCAGAAAGTTCAATTGAAGCATATGCTCGGTTAGTCTATTTAAATACGTAATAATGATGATTAAATTCTACATAACTTGCGTCAATCGTTTGTACATAGATGTCTTCGACAAGGTTGTCGCTGCATAGAATTGGATTGCTGGGATGGAAAGTTACTTAATAAAATGTAATTTACACAATATATAATTATTTATATTTATAAATAGGTCCTGATGGAATGCCAGAGATTTATCACGGAAAAACACTTACGACTAAAATATCTTTTGTCGACGTCATTAAAACCATTCGAGATCATGCTTTTGTTACTTCTCCGTAAGGAAATTTGTTTGCGAGCGTTTTATAATCTATTGTATAATTTGTTATGTATGTACATACATAGATATCCCATTATTCTGAGTATTGAGAATCATTGTAGTGTTAAACAACAAAGGGTAATGGCCAGAAAATTTGAGGTATGAAATTAAATTTCTTTAATTAAAATTGGATTTACCAAAATTATATAAATAACAAGTTTAATTTTCTCAGGAAGTGTTTAACCGGATGCTTATTACAAGTCCTATTACTAAAGATGAAATTAATTTGCCATCGCCAGAAATGTTGAAAGGCAAAATTTTACTCAAATGTAAAAAGCTTCCAAAACATGAAAAGGAACTTTTAGATGAGACATTTGAAGAAAATGCTGACAAAGGATTGGATTTATGTGACACTGTTAAAAACGGCAAAATGTATATTCAAACCAAACAATCATCCTGGGAACCTTACTTTTTCGCTCTTACTGATGGCAAGTTAATTTACACAGAAATTGACGAAGAAAAAGATGGAGACCAAGAATGTGACAAACGAAAATCGGTAAATGTACGACAATATTAACAAATAACAAACATTTCATTCTTTCATCTTATTTAAAGCATTTTTAAAGCATATTTTATATTAATAGATGGGAGTAGAAGATTTGCACTACAGCAAAAAGTGGTTTCATGGAAGAGTAAGTGGGGGACTAAGTGCAGCAGAAGAGCGAGTTAAAAATTTTGGAGTTGAAGGGTCATTTCTCGTTCGTCAGAGTAACAGCATGCCTGGAGAATTCACATTGTGCTTCCTGTAGGCCATCATATATATCTTGTGTATAATGTTTTGTAATCACATATTGTTTATAATGCTTTTTATAAGGTCTCAAGGAAGAGCACATCATTTGAGAATTAAAAGCAACCAAGACCAAACTCAGTATTTTTTGGTGCCTTCAAAAGCCTTTGACAGCTTATATTCCCTCATTTCATATTATCGGAAAAATCCTCTTGACACAAAGGTTTATATAAAGGATTAGGTTTTGGTGACTATTGAAATTGTCAATATTAAATCGAATTATTATTAATGGCGTAGGATTTCTACGTTGAAAGATTCACAAAGCCTGTACCTCAACCAGATCGCCAGCCTCAGCCTTGGTTTTATCCAAATCCAAAATATCCTGAACCCATGGACAGAAAAGCAGCAGAACATATTTTACAACGAGTCCCTTTAAATGGGGCATTTTTAGTTAGATATGCAGGAGAATCTTCTTCTGGTGGACGTTTTGTTATTTCTTTTAGGTAATACTTATAATATGCAAAAAAACGAATGCTTTGATTTATTCATTTTGTTTTCAATGACAGAATCGAGAAGCAAATAAAGCATTGCAGAATTAAAGAAGAAGGAAGATTGCTTGTGGTTAATTCTGCTCAAAAATTTGAGAGCATTGATAAACTTGTAGAGTTTTATTACACTCACTCGTTCTACAAAGGTCTCAAACTAAAACACCCCATTAGCGAAGAACTTATGAAATTTTCTCAAACCGTGGAGGTAGCAATAATCAGCCACAATAAAATATAGTAGTTATTTAAAAAAAATGTTCAAAAATAGGACCCTGAAGGAAAGATATATACGCATCAAGACTATCTCAACACAGATATTCCAGAAATTAGAGTAAAAGCAGTCTTTTGCTTTTGTCCAGAAGAAGGAGACATTGTTGGAGTACCCGACAAATCAAAGTTACTTAGATTTCAAAGAGGTGACGTCATTACAAATGTCACCAAAACTGAAGGACGGTAAGTTGCATGTGACCGTCAGATTCTTACGTGGTCAACTTTTGACCGTTGGAGTCATTCCATTCTTCAACTATATACATGCTTCAGCAATTAACAAATTTATTCATACCTATCTATGTTTCCAAACAAGGTGGTGGATGGGAGATTTTGGAAATACAAGCAAAGGTTACTTTCCTCACGATTTTGTAGAAGAGATTGAACAAGCGGACTCCCCGTTTGGAGAACTTCAAAAGGGATCCATAGCTGTTGGAAAAACGGATATCGATTTAAGAGGAGATGAAAAATTTGGATACGTTCTAAGAGTTTGGAGTCCAAATAATCCGTTACCCTTCAAAGCTGCCGTGAAAACGCTGAGAGAAGCTAAAGAATGGCAGGAAGAAATTAACCACGTTTATAATCAAACCACTAACAAGATTGCACAATCGGACAAAATTCAAAAGAAAAACAAAATTGCAAATGAACTTTCCAAGCTAATAGTATATTGTAAAAGTTGCAAAGCAGTACCAGTTGAGGTTGTACAAAGTAGAGGAAGAATTTGCGATGAAATGGCTAGTTTTTCAGAATTGTCCGCAGAATCAAAAATGGGAGAAAATCCCATGTTTTATGTATGGTATCATGAAGTTCAGGTAAAACACTGTTTATTAATTTAAGTATGTGCATATATTACCTAAAGGATCATAATTTTTTGATTAGCTTAGCCGTGTATACCCAAAAGGTCAAAGAGTCGATAGTTCAAACTATTATCCGTCAAGATTTTGGAATTTTGGCTGTCAAATGGTAGCTATGAACTATCAAAAACCAGGTAGAGTTTGTCAACAGAGTCTTTGATTTGCATACCTAGGTATGAAATGTTTGTATGACTCATAAATTTGCAGACAAGCCAATGCAAATATGTCATGGACGGTTTAGACAAAATGGAAGATGTGGCTACGTTTTACGCCCTGATTTTATGTTCAAACGTAATTTTGATCCGACTAAAGTCAAGGAGTTGGCAATCAATGGGATTAAAGCATTGAATTTTCAAATAATGGTAAAGTCATAAACTTGACCAAGATACGATTCTCTTTTTTTTCACACTTAATAATTTTATGTGTTTCCTTTAGATTATAGCAGCCCGACACCTTTCCAGGTCAGGAAATAAACCCATTTTATGTCCAAACGTTGAAATTGAAATTTACGGGGCAGACTTTGACAGTCAACAGGTCACAACTAAAAAAGTTGTTTGTACGTATCCACAATTCATGACGTAATCCGTCACAGAAGTCTGCATTAAAAAACTAAGTATCATCTTATGACTCTATTTATATATAGCCGACAATGGTTTAAATCCTTTTTGGAATGAGCGATTTTCCATTACTGTTCAAAATCCGGAATTGGCTTTAATAAGATTTGGAGTTATGGACGTAGACTCTTTTGGCGACACGCATTTTCTAGGACAAGCCACCTACCCAGTAAGTATATATATGTACATATACATATAAATTCAAATCTCAAAATATATTTTCCACAAAGAGAAGGATTAAACTTTCTTTTATTAGGTCAGAGGTCTTCTTCAAGGATATAGAAGCGTCCCTTTAGAAAATGGATTTGGAGAAGAGTTGCTATCAAGCTTACTAATTCACTTAAAATTTAGTGAGATCTGAATAATTCTTTTGATCTTTGTCCAAATGGCGAATAAATGAAGTTCCATAAAATTAATGCCAGTGATAATATAATAAACTCTGTGAGATTTGACGCAGACACATTCTCAACTCATGCAAGTCAAATAGTACTTAGTATTTATATACCCACTCCTTTCTCGTAATCATTATCTTTGTGACAATTCATATCTAAAAGTTGTCATAATGCGGATGACATGCGGTAATTTGACACAATTAGCTATATGAATTAATATATTTTGTCGACTTTCCCATTTCTGCTTTTTGCTTTTCTCTCTCTCTCTCTCTTTTGTTTTATTTCGTATTCTGTGCGCCATCATTTTATCGCCCACTGCTTTCTTCTTTGTAAATTGCTGCTCTGTTATATGCGATGAAATCTAAGATAAAAAACGATTGGTTGTTACACTCGCCAGATAATAAAAGAGCGTTTTATTATCCGGTTAAAATCCAAAGGTCTCAAGTTCTTCCAGCCGCTACATCGTGTTGCATGCTTGTTAGCGTGTAACTAATTTAAGCAAGATTTTCATCAGATAACTATCGATCTTGATGCAGAACATTATAGACGATGTAGGCCATAAAGATAATGGACAGACTTTCTTTGCATATTACGATGCTTATTTCGAATGTGAGCTAAATACTAAGGTTTTCTATCACTTTTGAATTCTTATTTTCCTTTCCCAAGAGCTAATTATTACGTTAAGAGAGTAGTTGTACTTGCATTCATAATATTATAGCGTTAGTTACTTTCTCCCTGGTCCCTTTCCGTTTTATCGCCTCACCCTCGGAGTGACTTCCCTGAAATTCGCTTTCCCTGATTTGGATAAAAACGGGAGTAATCTCTGATTTCATTCACTCGTTCGTGCGACGCTCAACATTCACTTTTAACCCAAAACCCGAAGCCACTTTCTTCTTTCACTCTTCAACCAGCGGAGACCAACCCCAACTACCCAGGCCCGTTGTGCTAAGAAAACAGAAAGTTGTATAACAAAAGTTTTCCCGTTGTCTCAAGTTTTCAAAACTTCTCATTATACTGAAAGATAAGCCAGTAGAAATTGATTTGGATTTTGATATCCGGTGTCAAATTTACAAATTGGGACAAAAGAGAAACTTCTTCTCCCGACGTCATTCGTAACGGAGATAAGAAACAAAAATATTTAAATTCAAACTAAAAGTGAAACCTTGTCTGAGATTTTTTCATCTTAATTAACAACTCGATAGTAAAAAGTAATTGCCCTAAAAAGATGTTGAATCTATTGCAAGGAGCTTTTGGAGCGTTTGTTTTCCTCTTCTCTCTCTCACCTCTTTTCTGTCATGGGAAAAATTTGGTAAGTGTCTCATCCTTCTTTTTAATTTCACTAATGTCATGAAATGCAAACACTTGAATAGTTGGTTGAGAATATTTGAGCTAATATTGAATTGGGGTAAAAACTGAATACGGTCCTTATTATAAGGATCAAGTGTGGGCGGAGGCAAGTTGAGATTCTCCCTTTTGTAACACAAGTGTGGGTGAAGATTACATCTATTTATTTGCAGACTACATGAGAATATATATATTATAATGTGTACATGTGCATAGTACAATGTAAGTAGCCAGGATTGGAAAAGAAAACTGTCTGAGAATTACATTCCTTGGGGAAAGGGTAAAGCTTGAGAAAGAACAACATGCGACATTTTATCTATTTCCGGTTAATTGTATTTATTGTACAAATCACTTGATCTTCTCCCAAATTCCCTTGTTGCAGATTCCATGATAAATCTGATTTGAGAGATACATTTTTTACATCACTATATGAGTCACATGAGAAAGCAATCTTCCCTTTGGACGAGGAGTTTGTTGTCTCATTCCCTATTCTGAATAAGATATTATTGTTTAAGAGACAAACAACAATTTAATTAAAAGGCATACTTAATCAATGACATGTAAGGATTATTTTCCAAACTGATATTATTACACCATAAAATAAGAGTGGGCTAATAAAATATCGGAGTTGGGTGAAGGTTGATTGAAATTAAAAGCTCCAGAGTTTTATTTGGATTAGTATTAATTTAAAATCAGATAAATCAAACATTTTTTTGAATAGAAAATCAAACGTTCTTTTATATATTCTTAGAATCTGTCTTTTATTTATACAATTATTACGAAACATTTAAATTCTCACCATTTGAATTCATATTTAGTTTTCTTAGAATAACCATGTTAAATCTCAAGTTTGAATGGACTTTATCAAGTTTTCTATTGAATGAAAATTCTTTTGAAGTTTCTTTCTCCTGTGTTTTGTTCTACGTTCTATGAGAACTGGGACTTTGGCGTTTTAAGTTCATTTTCACTACTTGTCTTAAACTTTCCTGACATGAATGCGTGGGTGTTTGATATAGAAATTTGTATCTTAATAAAATTTTCAACTAGTTCAAATATTGTATTCATATCTTGCAAGTAAGGTAGAAAATTGAAAAGGCAGGAGTAATTACTATTGAAAAAATGGTTGTGAAAGATCCAGTCACGTCATTGATTTACTTTTCTAGGTATTAAATCCGTTTAAAGCCTAGAGTTTGTCAGTGTGACATGAGAAATGACAGGTAAATCTCTTTTAGCTATCAAAGCACGTAAAAGATTCTTAGCGTCTGTAATCCCAACCAAAATCAAAATCCGATTTGGTGGATCAACATGATACAACCCGATGATTTTTTAGAAGAAAGGGAAAGCGAAAGAGTTTGTTAAATACTCTAAAGAAAGTATTTCAATGGGGAGAAGTGAATGAAGGGGGAAAGGGACAAATTACATTTAGCTAAACAATAGGAAACTGTGTGGGTCTTAAAAGCTCTAACTTTGATAGATACCGCATACAGCTAATTTTCAATGAAACAAAACATAATTCCCAATTAAATATAATTGCAAAAGGTGAATGGTGAAAGGAGAAAAAAAGTTTTGCATATCACCGTTGCTTGAGATGTACAAAAAGTAAAGTACAGTGATTGTGTGACATTTTGTTACTTTTGGTTTTGTAAAAGCCAGAAACCACGTTTTTTTAAAAAAAAAGCTTGAATTGTTATAAGTATACAGAAAAGTTACTGCATGATATATTTTTTTTGGTTAATCAAAAATAAATAGGTATTTATTGCATTTAAGAGCATTTCCCAACAAAATTGCGTCAAACTCGAAAATTGGAAGACCTTTTACTCAATGCTTAAGTAAACCTCCGCCCCCGTAAAAATGTTAATGTGGTATATGTCTTTGAAATCGGATACTTTGACTTTTCTATTTTCTGTTTCTTCAAAAGAAATTGGTAATGTGGGATGTAATTGTTTGACTGCTGTATCCATATCGTGCTTTAGTCATATAAACAACATGCGGTTTGACCTAAAATTCCGTTTAAATGCCTTTTCTTGTGTTGTGAAGTAAAACAGTATTTCTCAATTTGATTTCAGATTGGTGATAGTAACCTAATCCCGTCATATTACCCAAAGGACTTTGAGGCGAGAGCAACAGGCGAGTATGAGTTGGACACGGATGACTCTTTGGAGCAAGATGAGACAAGAAGCAACAACGTTCCAACTATCCCATTCCCATTGGCAAACCTGTTGAAATTTTCTGGAAAGGGCATTCCACGACAATATTTGGAATTGGAAGCTCATAAACAGCAAGTTATCCCACAACAACAATACGATGACTATTATCAGCCCCAGGAAAAAAGATTACCTCATTTGGATAAGTCCCAACCTGGTGGAAAGGCACTTGGATTTCTACCCAATTTCGGTAGCAATACCGGAAGAGCTGGGAGACAACATGAGACAAACTACAACTTTCGGGGTTATTCGGGACTTCCTTCAGGACGACATGCTGCTGCTTTCTATTCACCAGTGTCTCCCCGAAAACGCCAAATTCTTTTTCGCCAGTGCTTTTTCAATCCAATTTCTTGTTTTTAATCTAATTTGCCAGTAATTCAGTTTAATCATCCTTGCTTTTTTTCTGGTTTAGTATGCTATGTTATTGTGTCAGGGGAATAATAGATGTTTTCCTTTGGAATCTTGTTTGATCAAAACTAATAATAAATAATAGCAACAAATAGATATGGTGCTACAACCTGGAGAGTTAGATAGGTGAGAATTCAGTATAAAAGTAGACTTTTAATAAATCTGGGATGAAAAGATATCCTTTAGGTACTTGCTTTAGAACATTATAAAAAAGAATAAAACTTTGTCATTTGTAAGGATGCGTAGCTTTACTTGTATTTTTTCCTAAAATTTTTTTGTGATGCAATTCAAAGTGTATCTCATCTAATTATCTGTCGCAAGACATTTTCTTTTGACATGGGTCATCTTTCAAATTGCTAATCTGCTATTGTAGTTACTATTGTTGACTGAACGGTGAACATTGTTACCTTTAAAAAATTCTTTGTCTAAACATGTGAAATAAAATTAGATTTCTCTTATATAGTTATATTAGAAATATGTCTTGTAATTGATAGTAATCCACTCCCACATATATTTATTGAAAATGATACAAAAATGTAATGCATGTATGGATGTACACATGTTGTATTAAAAGGTCAATTTTGAGAACTTTATGTGAACGTTAAATTTGTGCAATAAAGTTATACTTAAGGTACCCATTTCTTTATTAGATAGATTACAAGACTCTGTTGAGAGAAAGGTTATACGGGGAAATAATACAATTAATATCCTTTTATTTAACATTCAACATTATAGTTTACCAGTAATTAAATAAATATAGAAAAATCGTAATTTGAGTTTTTGATCAATGCAAGTAAAAATGTTAAATTGTTACCCACATTCCATTTTCTTATTTTTTTCTTCATATATTTGCTGAAAGTTAATAAAATCTTATTTTCATTATCTGGCATAATTATTTATTTATACGCTGAATATTGATTCACCGAGTTTTGTTTTATCCACTCTTTTTGCATTATGCATGTATACCCAGGTATTTATAAACGAGGGGGACAACATAACAATCATGATCATAGAATACATAAACTCACGGTTTCCGTTAAGCTAAAGAACGAGTTATTAAATAATTGATGAAAAATCATAATATCCGATTCGCAAATGTCAGCAAAATCTTGGTTTACGCATAAAATGGACATATACTTTTATTATTTTATATTGGAGTCAATATCGTTGATGAAGCTATGCTATCGTCATATTTACACTTTTTACGCTTGCTTAGTTTCTAACAAAGGCACCCACGCTATTTACCTTGTATAACAAATCTAACAGGCTTTGGAATACAAAACACTTTTACGCGTCTATTAACTAGTAAATTTCCAACGGAGATGAGTTCTTAATTAAATCTCAAGTACCTGAATATAAACTTTGCTGCAATAAATAATATATATTGTGTTACTATTTATGAAAATCTGGAAGCCTGAATAAGTCTCAAAGACCAAGAGATGACAATTGCGCCGGCACAGATATTTTATTTAATAAACTTGGTATTAGCTGAAGCGGAAATTAATTACTATCCATAATGCACGGTTCAATCAACAAATAATGTGGTTATTCACACGGAATATATTCAACCATTTATATACATAAGCAATTTGTCAGATTGCGATTCAGAAGCGTCGTAATTAACATTTGAAGAAAGTAACAGTAAGTAAATAGACTGTACTTTGGTTGAATTTCAATTTTACGACCTAATTAGAAGCTCTGTCCATAATATCATTTATACAAAAGGATGTACTACAATGATTTACGAATATTTGATTTCTCTAAGGAGTACTAATTATGTATTGTAGAAAATTATGAGAATCCTCCAGAAATTCATACAATAGCCATTTTATTCTCACTCATTATCTGCCGGAAGATTTTATCCAATTCATAAAAATTGTACATTTTCAAACAAAAAGCCCAAGTTCTAAAAAAAGATGAAATAGTAGAAAAAAGTAGAAAATATATTGAAGACAACTAGGGATAAAGATTTTTTTTATCTTTCATCCAAAATCTTTCTTTTGTCTAGTTTTAGAGAAAATGTTTCTGGCAAGCTTTATATACCGTGTCAATTTAATTCATCAGCAGCTTTGCTAAAAAATTCATTTCCTTTTAAAAGATTTTGGGGATTATAGTCTTGCATTGTTATAATTCCCAATCATTACACATTTTATTACATTCTTTGCAAACACTGCATTCAATTCGACGACTTCAATATGCATGCATATGTATATCGGCTTATTCCAAAATATGAATATTAATCTGGTTTTAATTATGAAAGGTAGCATTTTGTACGCAAGTTTGACAAAACCTGCACCAATATTATGTATATTGAGGACCAAGAGTATTTACATAAATAAGTAAACACTTTAGAGTTCAAGACGTTAACTTTTGATTTGCTTCAAGCTATATATATATATGTATTTGCAAGCAAGTTGCTTGAAGCAACTACCATTTAAATAGCACTTACTTGTGGGTTAACCGAATTATGTAAAGTTCAGCTTTTTCCATTCCACCATCTCCTATGTTTGTCAAAGCAGAATGCCAAAGTACACAGGACACGAAATGCTATCGCTGTATTGAAAAGTCGAGAATTTTGCAAATACGGAACTCAATTTCAACATTTCTCGCCTCTAACCTTTGCATTTGTCGAGATTAAAATTGAGAATCTCAAATATTTATTCCTAACAAACCCTTTAAAATGAATTATGCAAGCGTATATACGAAGAGACACTCTTTCGCGGAAATTGCACAATAAAAGAAAATGTTTTGATGATAACTAAATGCTTTTTCGCAATAAAAGCTAATTAAGAAAGTTCTTGGCTAAAAAAAGACCACTTACTATATCTTCTGAAACGAGGAAAAACGGCTCTTCTCTTAATCTTGCTACACATATTTTGTTTTTGTTTGAAGCCATGGTTAAGCTATTATATTTCACACCAATGTTTGTAAACTCCTACATTTTCAGGCCTACATGCAACCACATCTACTATTGTTAAATTTCGTACACTTCTTAATAATCTGTAGGTGTTTTCTCTGAAGAAGTTGCAAATTAATTTCCTCAAATCCCACATAAGAACCGGAGTTTGGTATGAACTACATACTTAAAAAATATGAAGCTAATTTAAGGAAGTGGGAGAAAATAAGTGAAAACAAATGGCAGAAAATAAGATTATATGGGTTTCTTTATGAAGAAGTTGATTAGAAATTATGTCCAGTTTATTGTCCTCATAACATGTGAAAATACTTCAAGTCTCCATTCTCCAAGTATAATTTTAGGAAATATAACAATGACAAATTATTATGATGCAATACTTTTCCCCCGTAAGATGTTTACTGTCCCTTTTGCTCTAACGTATGACTCACGCCCCGTCCTTTCAACTGACCTCAATATCTCGGCCAAATTATGAAGTACCCCCACAAATTAGGTAACGTTGGAAAGGTCTTGAGTTTGGGAGTATTTTAAAATCAAAAACCACACCCCCAACTACCCCCACTTTTTTATAAACCTAAAAAACCTCTTTTTTGAGCTTTTTAAAGGGATATATTCTACAAAAATTTAGTCAGTTTGAATTTTAAATTGAATTGGCAATCCCATTGTGAAGTGGAAAAACTTTTTTTTTATCTCTTAAACTTTGGAACACCATCAAAATAAAATATTTAAAACGATGAAAAAAAGCCAAGAAAAAAGGTTTTTTAGGTTTATAAAAAAGTGGGGGTGGTTG